>WUAW01014950.1:3372-15477 GCA_017165845.1 Thaumetopoea pityocampa | reverse complement strand
ACTTTTTTCTTTTACGGTATTTAAAATCGGAACTTAATGCTCTCCTTGAGGTAACAAAAATGATCAATTTGGAAAAAAATACATTAAAATTACGCAAACATTTTTTACAGCAAAATAAAATTATTTTATTAGAAAAATATTGTAAAAATATGATTTTCATCAGAAATAATAAAAATAAAAGACCTAACATGTAAAAAAAAATTATGAAAATAGTGTCCTAAAAATAGGACAGTGGGGAGGAATGGGTTAAAATTTATACCACGATGATGGCAAATAGTTCTACGGCTCGCTTGATGGTAAGCGGTTACTGCAGCCTATGTACGCCTGCAACATCAGGAGTATCACACGCGCGTTATTGACCCTTCAGAAATTTACTCATTTCCCTCTTGAGGAACCACATACTAGAGCTTTTCAGGAAAACTTCAGCAGCGAGCTCATTCCACAATCGGAGCGTTCGCGAGAGGAAATTCCTGTGAAACCGCACTGTACGCGACCACTGAGGTTCTGTGTGAGGATGAACTCCCTGCCGATGGCGAGCGATGGAAAGCGATGGTAGAAAGTGGCTGTGGGCATCATGTCAAACAACTCCTCGGAACACAAACCACTGTACAAGCGGTAGAACAAAGATAAGGAGGCGAAATCGCTTCTTAAACTTTCAATTCAGATTTTTTATAAGCACCTAGTCAAATAAATAAACATAAATTAAAATAGGTAATTTTTTTATATAAAATCTTTAATTATACAGTAGTTATTTTTAAAAGTTGTATATTGTATTGCAAGTGGCAAAAAGTTCTTTTTCTTAACTTTTACCGATAAAAGTAGATACGACGTAGACGTAAACAAAATCCAGGGGGGGGGCAGCTGCCTCCCCTGCCCTCCCCTGGGTACGCCCATGGACACAATCATAGATTTATATAAAAAGTTTATAAACTACTTTTACTTGACCTCTCGTACCTAAGCGGCGGCTATTAAAACAGGGATCAAGCTGTATCTTCAATTATACTGGACCGATTTTGATGAACCATGCCGCATTAACCAAGTCGGAATAGTACCTTTAAGACTGTAACAGTTTAAGCAAAATCTACCTGCTAGTTTTTGCGTGAATCCCGAACAAACAAACATCGACGGATTCGGCTTCACAAGCCCTGAATTAGTCGATCTGATTAGTTCGTTTTTAAATATCTTTGATTTGTGAAAATTTGACTTTTTTTTATTGTAATAAGCTAGCATTTGACTACAATCCCACCTGATGGTACTTAAGTGGCGATGTAGTCTTAGGTGGTAGAGCGCACTAGCCTAGTAGAAACCTGTTCAATCTTTTCTTGAAAACGTCTATTAATAACTTTATAATAGTATAGATATCACTTGATATAGCGACTCTTGAGATCTATATAGTTACTATAAATCATTATCTACGAAATTTTTCATATAGCCTACTCTTACGTCGCCACTCGCTGCATGCTAAAATTAACCTAAACGTTGTCATAAAGTTATTATTTCCTCGAAACTCTCAGACATTGAACCGAACATTTTCATTAGTGTCATGCAGATATTTTTTGGTTGTATTTGGAATTAGAGCGCAAACTATTTATTTTACGAATTTAAATTAGTTTTGTATTATACCGTCTCTTGTTTTTGTGGTTAGATTATCAAGTCATCTACTATCCTACTACAGGGCGTGGGGCGCCTCTTTGAAAGAGACGTTAGGTTAATACACGTTGGCAGATATAACACATCATCGAAACTATCTCTCAGGCGTGTAGATTTCCTCACGATATTTTCCTTCACCATTTGAAGGGAGTGTTAATTAATAATAAGGATATAATTTCGAAATATCAGAGGTGCCTGTTTTTGGATTCAAAGTCTAGCATGTATAGTTTGCATTATTTTTATTTAAATACATCACTCATCTTTTAGATGACGTAGCTGTGACCTCCAAAACGCCTACCAAACGTCGATATCATAGTAAACCCGTCTTTTAACCCTCTGCGGTCGCCTTTTTGACTTTGTGGCGGTTCAACGCGAATTATTCTAGAAAATGTTATATTTTGAGAGTTTATCTATATTTACACCTTTAAGAATAGAATTAAACACCGATTGTCGCCGCCCAGGCGCTCTCCGACCTGTGGCTCGTTCCGACTGCAAAGGGTTAAGGAAGAGGCCATATCCAGCAGTAGTTTCTCACGGGCCGACGGTGATAAAACATGTATATACGATGAATTTATTCAACTATACGATTTGTAGATACTGTAAAACAAATGTGGAAACTGTCAGGGAGTACTTAATCATTTAGCCTGTCCGGCAAATAGACTTAAGTACACGGGTAAGCGACCCCGCCCCCCCCGAGCTACTACTGTCTCTTCATACTCCTTCCAAGATAGTATCCTATAGTCCTTCACTTAAATTCCTTTCTCGCCTCATTCTCTTTCCTTTCCTCTCCATTACGCCGTGGGAATGCAATGAGGAGCATTAATACTCTTGAACCTTATAAAACGTCGGCGTCGTGGTTCGCCACCTGACACGTCTCGTTGCCCGCGGAGGCGAAATGTGGGCTGCGGATAGCCACTTTGCCACATCAAACGATCGTGGCAGGTGGAAGGAAGTGGTCTCTGCCTACCCCAATGGAAGAGACGTGACTGTATGTATGTGGTATGTACTATGGTCTCTGCCTACCCTTATGGGATATCGGCATGAGTGTATGTAAATGTGGAAACTACTGCACATTACGATCCCGTCCTGACACCATTGGTAGACTTGCTACAGACGTCTTGCCGTCGTCGGCGACCTGTCGGCGCCGGGCCGGTGACGGCCTGCAGTACAATTTCATATAATTATGTGATCACTGATGTCGGTATCCTAAAAGAAAATATCTTAAAAGGTCGGCTAAAGAAGCACCTATTGCCAAATATGGTGGGCAACTACGCCCATGAAACAGTATACGACTATTAGTCAAACATACGTGGCAAATGTTTAAAGGATCCATAATTGTATGAATGAAACACTATTAATGATTAATATTAACTTTATTTTTCAATTAATACAAGTTATAATTAAAAACTACATAATTACCGAACCATTACAAAGAAATTATAGTGCTCTAAAGAAATACTGAAATATGAAATGAGCTGTTCGTAAATATTATAGGTTGTGGTGTAATGTGGACCTTATTAGCTTATCCTCCTTATGAATGTAAAATTAGAGGAATTTACAGGTATATGTATATAAAATGGATTGAGAATGTTAATCTGCCCGCAAAACTTACGGTCAGTTTTTTAACATTTTGCTCCTGTAATCTGTGCAGTACGGAAGCAAAGGTACAAAGCCATACTGCCAACTGTTTTATTTAAAAAAATATAATTTTGCTGAGCAAAATTGATGTCTTCAATTTCTTGTATGAAGTTTACAATCTTCATTTGTCATATAAGTTTTAGTAGACATGTCCGATGTTTATTTATTAATATTTTTTGAAGAAATACAGCGTAAATGTAGTGTCGTTGTAAATTCGAACAAGTGGAAGCTAACATTAGGGTAAATCTATGATTCAATTCCGTTTCAGTAAGATAACGGTACTCACATTACGAACATTTCTAATCAGAATATTTCAATTATAATTAAATCTAAAATTATTAAAAGTAAACGGCTTACACGCTAAATCTATGCTTACATCAAGAAAAGACGCGTTAAACATAGTCATTCTCACACTGAAAATATTTTGCGCGCCCAAAAGAAAAAAAACTTAAAAGAAAAAATATTTCGAACTGTGACGTAAAAAGTATCTTTGCAACTTTCTGATATACTGATGGCTTAGTTTTTTTTAGAGGAAAATGAAGATTAAATTAATACAGATTTCACATTTTAATCATTTTTCAAGTTTTTAAACTGACAATTTGTTTTATCATAATTTTGAAGTGAAATAAAGGTTTCTTCAGATGATAATTAGGTCCATGTTTAATCAACACATATTCAGTTAAGATCTTTGAAACTAGGCCATCTGAAAGCTTTCAGGTGTTAATAAAGGTGTTATTTTCAGATGAAATAAAGTGAAATCCGAAATATTTATACAATTCCTTTTATTATATATTTTTTTGCTCTACCCGGAGTGGGTGAATAATAATTAACACGACGACATATATATTTTTAATTTAATAATAATATTTTTTTAAGCATTTAATAATAAATTGTTAAAGGAAAATATGTTTATGTAAAAACGCATTTCTACTAACCTCAGTTTTGAGTTAATATAACGAAATGGTGAAGTATGATTGAAATAGCGTCATCATCAAAGCTGAAACTGTAGAAATGATAATCATATCAATTAGAATCCCTTTTGTTCTGTATCTATAGACAATAAAAAAAAATCATAGCTTCTAAAAAAGTTTGCATGTTACAAATATATTTGTTGTTTATTTATATATAGATCTTTAAAATAAAAATATATTTAGATTATAAATATTAGTTCAATAATATTAGCACACGAAATCAGCCATTAATATAGTACAAGTGGTTTTTTACGGTGGAAATTAAAAACTCATAAAATGATTTTAAAATAAAAAGGGATTTTAATTAATGCGACACGATAATAAAGATTGGATTGTAATCTATATATAATATGCCTTTCATGAGAAGTTATATTGAAGTCAGTGTTTTTTCAGTGACGTAACTAGCTTTTATTGACACCTAACAAGTATACAAGTCTAATGGTAGGCTGGTCTCTGGTCTAATCGCGGACGACTGTTCGCATGCTACTACCCTCTCTCGGGCAATTTTCACATAACCGTCGTGTTGTGCCCTCGGCGCGGCGGTATGAGTCAGCAATTTTCTGTACGTAAAAAAAGGATGTCTCTGTCTATCTAACACCAGATGACAAGGATATCTACAAAAGATTCGAAATAAACTGATATAATAAAGCAGTTCTAATATAGTTCCTGGAACTTAAACAGTTCCCGATGTAATAATGTATTAGTATTGATAATCCGCTAGCAACCAATAGCGTTATACAACAGCAAATATCATTTAAAAAAAGGAATCTTTACATAAAAAAACAATGTTAGTTAACTATAAAATAGAAATTATTACATAATGATTAGATAGAATAAGTGTATAAGTGTGGAAGCAAAGTAGAAATATCTCGCTATCTTACTCGAATGACCGCACCATAATGGCAGTGATGTCATAAACCGGTATGGGGGATTGAATTAATAATCACCCTCCCATCATCAAATATTAAAAGTTAAATTTACTTATTTCTGAGGCTGTATGGTCTAAAAGACTTAGCCTACCCACAATTGGCGAAATAAAAAAAAAACTACTCATTTTTGAACGGATTTATAAAATTATTTCTAGGTATCATATGTATAAAACTATATAACAAAAAAAAAGTAAACTACCCTATTTTTAAGTTGTAATTCCCATATTATGTAATAAGGGCATTTTTATTGTAGCTAGTATGCGATTAATGTTGTAAAGCAGCGGCCCTCAAACTTTTTTGTCTTGTAGACACTTGTAATGTTTTTCACTTTTGGGTAGACCCCCAAAGCGTGGTTCACTTCACTTCACTTCTTGGTTTACAGCGTTTGACCAATTTGGTACAATTCTACCAGTATCCAGTTATATAAGTATCATAAACTTAGGGGGTGGTGAACGGTGAAGATAGAGAATTTTGGTTTTGGAAAGATAGAAAGAAGGTCCTTCGACGGAAAGTGCATTGTTGTAAATTTAATTACGTCAAATGTGTTTTTGACAGTTGGCGTAGACCCCTTGCAGGTCATCGTCGACCCCTGGGGGTCGGATATAGGCCACATTGGGTGTCGATGTTGTAAAGCTCCTATGCTAGTTATAAAAGGCATATTAATTGATTACAATCCCCGTACAATACACTTAATATCTAATACTACTAGACTTGTTGGCGGTGACCACTAAAAAGCCCGTGTGTTGTTTTATAGAATTGGTGCATTTCCGAATACTGTTACATTAAAATCATAGACAATACGATTTGGTGTAAATAATCGTTGTTCGGTAGCCGTAAACAGTGGCAGCCATTGTATTCTACACACATATGAATATCGTGTTCAAGTAGCCGTTCCCGGGTCGAGTATTTGAATAGCACACAGATAGTTGTCAAAAATATTTAGGAATTATAAAATATTCTTGTAAATATTTTCTTTTAAAAGTACACCATTCGTAATATAATGTGCAATAGTAAATGTTCGTTTTTTTTTTATAAATAAACGAAAATTTTTGAAATAATAACAAGCAAAATATAAAGCTTTCCATAAACGCTGTTCACAGATTAATTACATCAATATTTTATTTTTTTTATAAAATATTTATGTCTTGTTTTAATTAGATTGAAAACATTGATTATAGAATACATTTTGTTGGTTTTGAGGCCGTTAAGCCTTTTTGAGAGGGAACGGCTTGAGTGTGTGTACGGCTGATGGCCACAATACAGTTTCTGCTGCTTGGCCCGGTGTCTACTGCATGTTGTAATGCAAGAACATGTAGTCGGGGTTGTTGATGTGCGGCGGCATCAGGGGGGAGTTGGGCGCCAGCAGCTGGAACCCCATGAACATGAAGGTGCGCAGCAGGGTCGCGCGGTCCGGGCGGCTCTTCAGCACGCAGATGATGCAGCTGTTAATGATACACAGTACGATTAGTTTTTAACGAGTTTGGTGTTAACACTTTCGCTACCGTTTACGCGCCAGCGCGTGATATGGCGTTAACGCTGTAAAGCCAATCCATGCGCACCTAATAATATTTTTACCACTTCGATCATATTTGTTATAATAAATACATGGGCTTTCGGGAAAACTTATTAATGTATTTACACACTCATAGATGTCGCCATCGGCTAACTTCGTCAAATCGAACTTTACCGAATGAAATCTCTGAATATTTTTATAGCAACTAAAATCAACTTCATTTTCAAGACTGACGCGCAATCGAAGCAGCAACAAATAGAAAAAATGTATTCAAATGATATATCTAGTTGATAGATCACCGTGACTCAACATCACCATCAACAACAATTGCAGGGTACGGGTCACCCCCTTAGAATGCGAGGGGTAAGTCTATAGGACTATGAAGTCCACCACGCTGGCCTAATGCGAGTCAGCAGTTCACACTTCACACGCCGTCCAGAAAATAGCTGACATGTATGTTGCCTCACGACGTCTTCCTTCACCGTTTGAAGCGAACGATAATTATTAGGGGTCATCCATAAATTACGTCACACGTATTTCACCAAATTGTGACATTGTGTGACAATAGGCACGAGGAGTCAAAAGCTTTGTGACGTTACATGTCAAAATTTAAAAAAATCAAACGCAAAATGTGTATGTGAATAAAAAAAATACGTGCTCGATCTATATTTTATTAAGTTTAGGTTTACTCGCTCACTGTCTTGAATAAAATTGAAAAATTATGTCATGTCATACCGCGGGGTTAAAATGTGACAACCTGTGACAAGGGCGGGACAAGTGTGTAAAAGTCGTATGACGTAATTTATGGATGACCCCTTAATACGCACATAATTTCGATGTCAGAGGTGCGTGACTTGGATTCGAACTCGAAATCTAAGACTTGGCATACATGGACTAGAATAGGCTGATATGGAGTATACTGACTTGTTGCACCCAAGGCGTTCCTCTGCGAAGTCCAGGAGCAGCATGAAGCTCTCCTTGCTGCCGGACTGGAGCACTCCCGGCATGCGCAGGTACATGGTGCTGCCCTGTACCACCTGTAGGTATGAATAAGTCATAAATATATAATAAAACTAGCTTTTGTCCGCGGCTCCGCCCGCGTGAGTGTCGGTTGTCCGCAACATGAGAAATCCCGACACAATCAATATATAAAAAAACTTTAATAACTTTTATTTGACCTCTCGTACCTAAGCGGCGGCTACTAAAAGAGGGATCAAGCTGTATCTTCAATTCTACTGGACCGATTTTGATGAAACATACCGCATTAATTAAGTCGAAATAGTACCTTTAACACTGTAATAGTTTAATCAAAATCTACCTGCTGGTTTTTGCGTGAAGCTCGAACAAACAAACAAACATAGACGGATTCGGTTTCAGAATCCCTTTATTAGTCGATCTGAGTAGTTTATTATTAAATCTTTGATTTTTGAAAATTCGACAAATAACAATTTTATAATAGTACCTATATATAGATTTCCATGAAGTGTTTTATGAATATTCCTGCCTTTCTTTTTTTTTTTCTAATAATTTGTTTACCAAATGTGACTAGAGTTATGCGCCTTATTTGTGTACGGAATAAAAAAAATTGTCGATAAATAAATAGTTTATTCATCATCATCATCAGCCCGTGGAAGTCCACTGCTGGACATGAGCCTCCACCTTAAAAAGGGAGGGATTCGCGATAAACTCCACGCTTGAAACGCATCTTTGAGATCGCAGTCAGTCAGTTATTGAATAATAGAATGACGCTTCTGCCCATTATAGGTACATCCCTTAACTAACTCCCACAGAGAGTGACTCAATTGACGACTGATCGGTGCAGTGGGCACCCTGCTTTCTGTACCAAAGAGTCCCGGGTTCGAATCCTGGTAGGGTCACGGATTTGTGTGATGAGTACAAATGCTTGTTCCGGGTCATGAATGTATTTATCTATTTATGTATAGTGTTTATCTATGTAAGTATGTATATCGTTGTCTAGTACCCAAGATACAGGGAATCCTAGTTTGGGACTGGATCAATGTGTGTGAAAAGGTGTCCAGAATATTATTATTTATTATTATTATATTATTAATTATTATGCCGGCACCAAACAGCCTGAACTGATAATGAATATCGATTTCATTATTCAATTCCCATTTGTGCATGGTAATAATCGCAAGCTCACAATGTATCAACTGAAGGTTATCGGTTGGGCATTGCACTAGGAATGCGTGCGCACGCGCAGCCGATAACACCGGTACAAAGATGAAAGTGTTTCTTGATAACGAAAATGTAGTTATTTATAACTATTGTTACATAATTGATATTACTTTGTAAGTATGATGTAATAGAATCTTTCAAATTAATTTACATCCCAGATGTCTGAACAACTTCATTAGGTCAGTTTGTTGACTGGCAATTTTACATAGAACTATGTGACGTCACAGGCTATTTTTCACAAATAAACATGATGGGCAAAGCTTTCGCAATATTTTATATCGCCCTGAGTTTCATAAATTGAAGTAGATAATGTAAGTGCAATGACGAGTCAACTCTCGTCAACAGTTAACTACTGATTGGTTCAGTGGACGCGACCCTACTTTTTGCGCTAATTGTTACCGAGTTCGAATCTGTTGTCTAGCACCCAAGACAGGGAATCTTAACCACTTAACGCACATTTTTTGAAAATCGGCCAAAAAATCATTTTTTTTAATGTAAACAGGAAATATCTAAAAAATGTCCAACCAAATCCACATCACGTTTTCACCAACAAAGGTTTCCATTTGTTGCCGCTCCTGATTCAACTTTTCATTTGGTGGACAATTTTGATATACCGCACTTTTGTGCCATGGAAAAAAGCTATATTTTATTCTTGAATAAATGTGTTATAGCTTACAATCCTATATAAATTATAAATATCAATAAAACGATTTCTTTTCTTAACTTTCACATTGTTATTTTCAATTCTCGATTATATTCGAGTGTGAAAAATTATAGGAACGTAAAATACAACGCCGCTCGAATTATCTCGAGTGTGCAGTTTGGCCTGGCCACAAGTTAGGGGGTTATTTTGGGGCTAGATCATAGTGTGTGAAACAAAGTGTCCACAATATTATATCGGTCCTGGAGATTAATTAAATTGAAATTTAACTATTGTCATTTGACTATCATAACACAATTGTCGTGGAGAATAATTAATTTATAATTTAAAAGACAGTCATTTGATTATTTTAACAAAAATTGTCATGGAAAATAATTTAGAATTTAAAAGAGTGTCTGATTATTACAAAGTGAACAAAACAAATTACCACAAAGTGAACGCTACGAAGTTGTTGCATTAACTTCATTCGAGACAGAATCGTGGTGGGGGGTGTGATTTCGATTAAAAACTATTTTTGTTCGGAACATGACCATTGTGGTTTTCGGAGCGGTGGAGAAAACATACGTCTGCTGCGAGATTGTCAGTTCACTCTAGGCAGAATTATTGAGATTAAAATTGAACTATATAATTAAGTGTTGGTACAATATATGGTGTGTGTGTCCGAAGCAGTGTCTTAATTGTAATGGAGCCAATACCTCGGAGCGATGCTGGCGACACTCCGGCCACATGGCCGATCCAGACGCGCCGTCATATCTATTCATATTTATATAAATGTGTTAATAATGAAGATTACTTACAGCTTCCCAGCGGGTGACTGTATTCTCGGTGAGGAATATCTTGAATTCTATCTTCACGGGCTGCCGATCTTTGCGCTCCAAGATCTTGCGGATCACCTGTCGAGCATACGATAAAAAATTGATAAATTAACTGAACCCAGTCCAGTACCTACTATTGATAAACTTAGATATATTAGTTGACTGAACTCCTACCAACTGGCTACATTTACACCTGACTTAATATTCACTACTAATGCGGTGGTTTGGTGGTACCAGGTACGACCAGCGATCAAAGGTTGTGTGTTCAATCTCGGTCATGTATCACTGGGTTATTTCAAAATCATGTACGGTTTACACTGTAGACACCGATGTACTTAATGCAGTAAGAGAACCTGTATGGGTGTGTGCGGTCTACCAACCTACTGGTTTACCATACTGGCCTACTGACCAGTATGGTAAACTATGGCCTAGTCCTCTCCTGATTAGGAAAGGTAGGTCCCCAGTAGAGGGGACGAATGTTGACTGGGGATGATGATAATGAACATCTGCTGACCAGCTATATAGACTTGCAGGAATTTCTACTGACTGCGTACTTATAGAATTGACTGAACATTTACTGAATGTCTACGTAATATAGAGTTGACAAAACGTCCTGGCTGGCTATATATCCCCTCAGCTGTGGCTCAACTGTGGGGCCATGTTGCGCAATTTGGCGGATATCGGTGCTTCGATGTCACGTGACTATATACCATCCTTGTTCATTTACCTATATTTTGTACAAGTAAGAGCAGAAAAGATAGTTACACGGCTAGATTAAACGTCGCATACGTCACGCTCCTGGAGCGGGGTCAACAGCTGAGGGGATATGTAGAGTTGCTGAACATCAATTTATAACCGATCAGTTGATGTTCAGTCAAGTTGACTGAGTGTCTAATGACTTGTAACATATACAAGCCGAATGAATATCTATAGACAGCTACACGTATAGTAGACTGAACATCTACGGGCTGGCTCCAAGACACAGCTGTTGTAGTGATCATAAAAAGATCTACTGATACCACCTAAGACTACATCGCCACTTACCATCAGGTGGGATTGTAGTCAAGTGCTAGCTTATTATAAAAAAAAGATAGATAAATGTGCAAGGGTTGTACGTACCGGCTCTTGCAGGTGGACGGGCGCGGGGTGAGTGGGGGAGCCATTTTCAGTGGTGATGCTGTCCGCGCTGCTGGCGAGAGAGCTCGTACTGGCCCATAGCAGAGCGCTCAACAAGTCACCTGTTAAACAACAGCTATGTATGAGATTTTAGCTATAAATTGAAAAAAAAAAAAACAGGTACATTTATCGGCACTGTCCATGTACTCAATGATAACATTTCAAATTATGTCATAGATAGATAACTCTTTATTGACACACCAAAAACAATTACAGAAGAAAAAATAAAAACAATTACGAAAAGTGTTACCTCTGGATGGAGAGTATTTGTCGGTAATCATGAGTATTTGTCGGTAATCATGAGTATTTGTCGGTAGTGCATTAAAACAATGAATTAAATTTAGTTAAATAATTTACCATGAACAAGATTCTGTTGGTCATATGTCAAACTGGGTATGTGTATTATAATATACTAAAAATAATATATACACATATACATACATGCACGCACGCACATATACAAATATTAACATATGGTATTTACGAGAGCAGTTCAACTTCATCTAAATCCTTAGTTCCCAAAGTCGTCCAGGTGGACCCCCAGGGGTCCACG
>WUAW01014943.1:33932-43938 GCA_017165845.1 Thaumetopoea pityocampa | reverse complement strand
TGAAGATTAGATCTAACTATGGAAATTTGCGTACGCCAACGTAGACCCCCGTCGCGTCTCCCGTGGACCCCAAGGGTCCACCTGGACCACTTTGGGAACTAAGGGTCTAAATCTACCCACTGGTTTTTGCGTGAAGCTCAAACAAAGAAACAAACATCGACGGGTTTGGTTTCAGAAGCTTTTAATTAATCGATCTGTGTAGTTTTCTTAAATATCTTTTATTTAGAAAATTTCACATTTAACAATTTTATAATAGTAACAGATTCCATTTATAAATTGAAATTTACTTTTTTATAACTGAATTAATACAATTATATTACAGAGACAATAGCATTACCGGAGTCATAGACACCACATTCTCTGTGGAATGCTCGTCTTTCGGCGCGGTTCGGAGCGTTGAATTGAGACCGGGTGGCGCCAACGAGCCGGTGACGGACGCGAACAAGCGCGACTACGTGCGTCTGTACGTGGCGCATCGCTTCACGCGGGGCGCCGAGCGGCAGTGGCTCGCGCTGCAGCGCGGGCTCGCAGACATCATACCGCCGCAGTTACTGCGCCCGCTTTCGCCGCGTGACCTGCAGCCGCTGCTGGCCGGCCGCGCGGACCTGGACCCTGTCGACTGGCGGCGGCACACGCGGCTAAAGCACGTCACCCCTGACGCACCCATCGTGGCCTGGTTCTGGGAAATAGTGGAAGAGTTTGACGCGGAAATGCGAGCGCGACTGTTACAGTTCGTTACGGGCTCGCGGCGCGTTCCATTGGCGGGCTTCCGAGCGCTGCAAGGTTCCACTGGAGCGGCTGCCCCTCGACTATTCACACTGCACCTGGTCGCTGACGCATCGCCCGACTCTCTGCCGAAAGCTCATACATGCTTTAATCGTCTAGATTTACCGCCATATCCGAGTAAAGAAAGATTCCACGATAAGCTCAAACAAGCCGTTCTCGAAACGGCCGGATTTGCTGTCGAATGACTGCCGAAAAAAGTACTTTCGGTTAGACCCTCATTTGCATTGGAAAGCGATTTAATTGTAATTGTTTTTAACAGGGATTTTGATGAATTTTCTGATCTGTATATATTATAATGTGTATAGACCTTTAATATTAACACGATTAAGTATTTAATAGAAATAGTTAAATTCTTTGTTAATATCAAACGATTTTTAAATTTCTTGACCAGTAATTGCCACACAACGCGATATACCACAACTATAATAAATAAAAGACATTAGCAGTGCCGAAGTGTCCTTATATGTCAATTTCCACTGGCTTTACTTTAAGAAATTATCCGGTACTCATATAAACTTCACAGTGTTGACAATGAAATAAATAAACGAACAATTTATAAAAAGTTAAAAGTTAAACATAACAAAAAGTTAAAAGTTTCTTTGCATAATTTTATTTTTTGGAACTTTACATTTGGAATATTTCACCCTTTGCCACTGTATAGGTAAAATTATCTTAAAAATTCATTAACACACGTACTCTCATATCAGTTGGCTGCCATGTATGGTCGCTTCTAATGCAATATGTATATGTGCATAATTAACATTCGATGATATAATCAAAGTTTGTGTCGAAAATCAGTTTGGTTTGGTTTGAGACCGGTCACATACGTCAAAGCTGTTGGATATAATAATATATTTTAGACAATTTAACACAACAAAAGGAAGAGACCTATGTAACAATGCTCAATAAGACAAGCAGCTGATGAATAATAAAAAAATAAATAACATTTTTTCAGGAAAGCAATAATGGAATAAGTCTACTAACTCCACTTTTTGACTTTATAATTTTAATGTCAGCTCTTGAAGATTGACCCTAACTGTTTTCCTTTTCAAAAAAAAAAAATTCTCAATATGTATTAACTCCACTTAATGATAATTTTTTTTCTAACCATTTTTTACTATTTTATATCATTTTTCTCATCTTTTTGTTCAATGCAGTTAATCGATTTGGCAAATGAAGCATTCAATTTAATGCTTTCCGGACCGAGCGCTCTTCACCGTTTCGTTCCAGCAGGTCCGCGCTGAATTCGCAAGTGCGTATCAGCCGGTCCGCACAGATTTCACTAGTCGCTTATCCACAAAACATGTATGTAAAAAAATTATTTTAAAACATGTAAAAAAATTATTTTATAGAAATGTAGGATTTGAAAATGATTTCTAGTTGTGCTACGATTTCGAACTGTACACCACTATGGGTTTGAAAATACTAAAACTAAGGCCCTAATTTCCAGATGCATGGCCTATTTCAGATTTGCTACACTGTAGCTCTTATCTCATTTAGATTAAGATTGAGACATAGTCGAGTGAAAATTGATACAGAATGCGGCAGAACACAAAGGGATGTCGAGCCACACTCGACATAAGACGTGTCAGAACAAAAAGTCATGTCGAGTCACACTCGACATAGGACGCGTCAGATCGAAAAGTTATGTCGAGTCAGACTCGACATAGGACGCGTCAGAACGAAAAGTCATGTCGAGTCACACTCGACATAGGCCGCATCAGAATGAAGTCATGTCGAGTCACACTCGACGTAGGCCGCGTTAGAACGAAAAGCGACGTCGAGTCACACGACATAGGACGCGTCAGAACGAAAAGTCATGTCGAGTCACACTTGACATAGGCCGCATCAGAACGAAAAGTCATGTCGAGTCACACTCACATAGGCCGCGTTAGAACGAAAAGCGACGTCGAGTCACACACGGCATAGGACGCGTCAGAACGAAAAGTCATGTCGAGTCAGAGTCGACATAGGCCGCATCAAAATGAAAAGTCATGTCGAGTCACACTCGACATAGGCCGCATCAGAACGAAAATTCATGTCGAGTCATACTCACATAGGCCGCGTTAGAACGAAAAGCAACGTCGAGTCACACACAACATAGGACGCGTCAGAACGAAGAGTCATGTCGAGTCAGACTCTACATAGGCCGCATCAGAATGAAAAGTCGTGTCGAGTCACACTCAACATAGGCCGCATCAGAACGAAAAGTCATGTCGAGTCACACTCGACATTGGCCGCATCAGAACGAAAAGTCATCTCGAGTCACACTCGACATAGTCCGCGTCAGAACGAAAAGCGACGTCGAGTCACACACGACATAGGACGCGTCAGAACGAAGTCATGTCGAGTCAGACTCGACATAGGCCGCGCCAGAACGAAAAGTCATGTCGAGTCACACTCGACATAGGCCGCATCAGAACGAAAAGCGACGTCAAGTCACACACGACATAGGACCGCAATGGGTTAATGTTAGAAAAGTTACCATATTGTGAATTGCTATTATTTACAAAAAATATAATTACAAATCAACAAATAATTTACAATATTTTATGCAATGCAATACTTCTACATCTTGAAAAATTATCGATTCTCTAAATAACACTTGTCTTCTAGATCACTGATACTCAAAGTGGTCTACAAGACAAAAAGTTTGAGGACCTCTGTTCTAGATCATATATAAAATCAATTCAAATTATTTAACTTTCATTTAAAATTTAACTATTAAATCATGTTTTCGTGTTAATTTAACGGTCTATAAATAACGTAATTCTGAAAATTCACCAACATCCTTAATTATACATATTATGTACCTAACACCATTCAGTGGCCCAGTAATTATAATTGCCTTAATGTAAATAATAATTATTATGAGTATTGGAAAAACTAGTCCGTTTCATACAAGAGACTGACATAATTCTAAAAGAGATGTCATGACAAAATTTTTTATCACTTTTACCAGAAAACGAGGTGACTGGATTCTTGGTCAATTTTAAAACAAAATTTGAATATATCGCTCCGCTCATGCAATAGAATTATGGCGTAATTACAAAATGATGATATTTTTATTTTATGATTAATATGAGATATCTTGAGTTAGTACATCATCTTTTCATTTAAAAAATTTCAAACTTTATTAACATTTTTCTTGAAATATTGTAAAAATTTTAAAGGGGTGATTCAGGATCAATGATTTCAAGTCACAGTTAGAGGTCAAAAAACTTATATTTCTTCAAAGCACACAAAATCTTAACGCAATCTTAAAGGAATCTCCGCCATCTTCCTTATTTTATGTCATTCGTCTAATAACCAATCACCGCTCGTCTCTTGCGCCGTCAGCTTTTTTTCATTGGCCGCGCGACAACGCATGCGCGAGCGAACGTTCTGAAGCTGTGAACATTAAATAACGTTTTGGAGCTATGCCACGGCTAGTGCGCTCAGGGAGACGCTTGCGCTGAGGTACATCTGCTACAAAATATAATTGCGTCATTATTCTGTTGGATGTGTGATTTAACACTAAACGTTAGATAACAGAGTGTCAAAAGCGTTCACTTTTGACACTATGATCAAAATCTTTTTTTTTAAATTATTATATTATAACTAGCATTGCCCGCGGCTCTGCCCGCGTGAATGTCGGTTTTCTACTACACGGGAAATCCCGAAACAATCATCGATTTATATAAAAAGTCTAAAAAACACTCGTACTTGACCTCTCGTATCTTAACGGCGGCTACTAAAACAGGGATCAAGCTGACTCTTTAATTCTACTGGACCGATTTTGATGAAACATGCCACAGTATTTAAGACGGAATAGTACCTTTAAGACTATAATAATTTAACCAAAATCTATCCGCTGGTTTCTGCGTGAAACCCGAACAAACAAACAAGGAAATAAACATCGACGGATGTGGTTTCACAATTATTTTGTGTTGTATTGAAAGAATTGTCGTCAGAGTCAAATTGTTGTCAGAATTATTTTTGTATAGATTTTGTGTTGTATTGCCTATGTTAAATTCTGTATTATTTATAATCAACTGGAAACGAATATAATGTTTAATTTAAAAAGCGGTCATTTGACTGTCTTGGTAGAAATAGATGTATAAAATATCGGTAGGTTTAGTGTTAAATAAATACTTCAGTCAATTAAGTCCATTGTTGGAATGAGCTTAGTTCATAAAACGGCATTTATAATAGCATTGTCTAAACAACTGCAGTGCTATTCATGGTCAATCTAAATGCAGAATCGGAAATGAATTCAACAAAGGGTATCTTCAATTCGTGACGAAAATTTCAACTCGATTTGTGAAATTATGTTTCGAATCATTGAAAATAGCCCACGACTGTTGGTACGACTTGTCCTTTAGGTGAAAACCGTGAGGACCTGAAGCTGATACTCCGTAGGGCAATAATAACTCATTATAGGTAACTATGATGAGTTTGTTTTTTTCTATTTCGACACAGAATCATATTCACCTCATTAAATAATAATCAAATTCGCAGTTGAAATCGTCTATGAGAGCAGGCAGTGAAGTAAATAACTAGCTATTGAATCATATATTAGAAATTACTATGCTTACAACTGAAGCCTGTTTATTTTAGATTTAAATTTTTTTGATGCAGTAGTGATATGATTAAAATACAAATAATCTAAGAGTCCAAAAAAAATTCGACTGACGTACGTCATTAATTCCGGAGACCAAAATGTCATTTCATCGTTGCTAGTATTTCAAATATTGTACAGCAATCGAAATTAGTCACAGAACACTCGTATTGTTACGATTTTCGAAAAAATCTCATATTGCTCAACCAACGATCGTTGTGTACATAATTAATCATCATGTGTGTTAATATTAGAAAATGTTATAATTATATATACCAAAATTCAGGAATATATACCATTTAAAATTTTACGATTGAAATAAATAATCGGAAACTCAAACCGTGGGACCACTCTATAGTAATTAATGTGACATTATTTGACATTAATGATTGTCAATTTGGTCTCTGGAATTAAAAAAAAAAAGAACCGAGTATACACGCTCCGATCGGTTGAGTTGCTGACAAACAACTGTTGACTGAATGAGTCGGCGAGCGTTACGCTGCAAACTGTTTACGTATTTAGTTCGCAGCCCATACAACCTTAAACATATTGAATATATACTACGAGATGCATCCATCAGTCTCGCCTAACAGAATCGAATGGCTCTAATCATCCGCCATCATCGTGATCATCATCATTTTGCAACTAATTGACACAGTGGTGGTTACCCTGCTCTCTGTGTCAATGAGCCCCCGGTTCGTATCTTGGTTGAGGCAACTTTTGTGTGATGACCACAATTTCGATTCGATGTGTCGGATTGGAACATATAACGGCATTGTACTGGGATCAGAACTAATCCGATTTGACTTGAAACTTCTTTGATATAAACAACGCCATACCTATTGAACTATTTATAAGTCTATAATGTGATGATTATTATCATTCGATAATAAAACACTATTTCATGTTAGATTATGATACCAGGTTGTAAAATATAAACCAAGTATTTATGTTGTAAGTTGCATATATTGTGAAGTCTTGCACATTATTTGCTGCTACCTGTATAACGCTCAAATGCTCTATATCTCTGGAGCATGTATTGAGAGCTTTCGAAAACTATGAACGTAAAGTGCGCGCACGCATGGACATTATGAAAGTTTCATATATGAACGGGGATTTCGACGTGTAATTTTTAATCATAGTTTGTACTGTAAATAAATACATATTCAAAGGAAGTTATAGCGGTATTAAAATTTTATTAGGTAATAATTTTGTCCGGGCGCATAGATAAGTAGCAGGCACCCTACCTTTTTCTATAGAGCTTACTAATACAGGCGCTGGTGAATGTGTATATAAAATACATTACGATACGACACGGAGTTTTCAACTATGTAACTGTAAATGTTCTCATTTCCACACCTATTCATTGTCGCTTCGAACGTGAGAAGTCGATTAAAAAAGATGGATAACATTGCCACGTTAAATTGTGAGTCCTAAACACTGTGTAATAAAGTTGTTTTTTTAGTTGATGTAATCCATGCACAGGTTTGCAGTCTCACTTCATTCGCTAAAGTTCAGTTTGACGAAGTTAGCCGATGACATCTGAGTCGTGTCGTACTGCCACAGATATAAAGTTATCAAACTCCTACTAACGGTACTTGCTTAGTACGAATTTCAAATCATTATCAGCCTCTGGAAGTCCACTGCTGGACAAGGCTCTCTTCTTAAAAAAGGGGGGATTCGCCATAATCTGTACGCTTGGCGTCTTGGAGATCGCAGTAATTTTGATTGAATAGCAGGTAATCCTGCTATTGAATGAGTAGCAGGATTATCTGCTATTACACAATACAATTATAATTTTGTCTATTCACTATCATCATCCCCAGTGTATATTCGTCCCCACTACAGGGGCACAGATCTCCTCGCATCGGGGCATCGGTTGAAAAAAGAATAAAAAAACTTACACGTTCGTAGTTTTAGAAATGTTTCAAAACTTGTAAGTTTTGCAGATTTAAAGTTATCACGTTTTTAAGTATTCCCGTTCGCTTTTCCATGTTGGAGTGTGAATTTGTTCATGTGATTACCGTTAGTGTGCACACGTGTATACGGCGCAATAGAATACAAATAATCGCGACCGCGGAATGCTTGAACATCTGATGGCTTCACGTCTGTAAAATCACTAAAGGTATTATTAATCATGTATTCTAAGTTCGTATCTTTACAAAAATATATTTCGGTACCCCCATGCAATAACATTGCCACTCAGTTTTTCTGTCTTAGGGGAGATCAAAATTTAAAGTTAAAAATTCATATAAAGTTCAAGAAAAGCATTTCTATCTAATTAATGTTTTTAGGAACACATTTTTCTCTACTTTAAGGTTGTAAAAAAAACTATTATTTTATTGTATTTTTTTTAGTTAACAGAGTCAGGAATAGCGAGACCGCCGGGAGAGTGCTGGAGTGGCGACCCCGAACCGGAAAGCGTAATGTGGGTAGACCCCCGACTAGGTGGACCGATGACCTGCTGAAGGTCGCGGGCTATCGGTGGATGCAAGCGGCTCATAGCCGCTCAGTGTGGCGAACATTAGAGGAGGCCTATGCCCAGCAGTGGACGTCTTTGGGGTGATATGATGACGATGATTTTAGTTAACAAGAACTATATAACTCAATATGCTAAAAAATGAGTTACAATGTATTGCGTGGAGATGTCGATTTTTATAGATAGACTTATCCAGTGAAACGATTTGTTACTGGGCTTCCTTATAACTTCAATATGATCACATTAAGTCTAAGCACACTAAGTTTCATTGCCTTTCGTGAAAAATATATAATGGCATAATAAGTTCTGTTTTGTATGTACAAAATAGATATAATAACGAGTTAGGTATCTGAAATATTTTTGTAGTATATAATATATATATTTGTATATAATTATGATATATCAGTACAAATCGATAATCCTTATTATTGCTGAGCTTTTGTTGTGAAAATGTACATTGGTGTTATTTGATTTAAATTACTTAAGGCCTGCTCACGCTTCGGTGCCTTGTTAAGTTAGATTGACTTAAGTAATCGCGGTATTTGTTGTATCAATGTCGAATATAGTGCATTGTATTTATATAATTTATGACTGAATATCCAATTATTTATGAATTTTTACATTTAAGCGAATTTTATCTCTATTATAACCGATAGTTTATGAAATTCATCAAACTAATATAATATTGGTAATTATTTATTTCGTTCAAACAGATAATCTGTGAAAAGTGGGAATCGCGCGTTCGTAAAGTTTATTTTCCTAACAGGACTCTTAAGTATGTATATCGTCGCGAAGGGATGCCACTAATACTATCTTGCATATGTTTTAAGACACATATCTTTATAGAGAATGACAAAAGATATGTTGTATTATTTTTATCATTTATAAATTGTAAGCGGACGAGATATTTATAGGGTAGTGCGTCCAGGATAACCTTATGCTCGGTATATGGCACGTTTGAACAGATATAAAAATGATATTTCACATGTAAGCTGACTAGAATTTATTCATAATAATAAATAACTTTTAATAAATAACTTCTACCTAAACTAAAATTTTTCACATGATCGTTTCCAAATTCGCAGAAAAAATACCATGATTAACTCATATTCATCATAAAAAAATATTAAAAATTATTATATATATCTTTTTATTAGTATATATATCGTTGTCTAGTACTCAGGATACAGGGAATTCTAATTTGGGACTAGATTAGTTTGTATGAATAAGTAGAACATCGTCTTTCCTTTATTTTTTAAGCTAAACTACACAATATTTTTTTCTTTACATTAATTAATTTGCTATTTTATATAGGATAAAGCCGTAGGTGATTAATAATATAACGTTAAGTGTATAAATATAATTTTCATTCATAATTTTATAAATTAAAATTGTGACGGAGTGTTTTCTTTTTAAAATATTAGTTTTGCCGTCTGCAAGTTATCCTGGCCGCACATAAAATTCAATAAAGCGTTTAAAAGTAATTAAACAAGAAATACATTGTTTGGCTCAATTAAATGAGTTCCGAGCGAGCAGGTACAAAATTGAGCGGAAGGCTGGTTATGAATCTTGCAAGTGCGTTCGACCAATACTATGGAAAATATAAGCAGATTAGGGGGTGCTTATTGATGCATTGTTAAGTGTACCACCTGTCAAAGCAACAATATATATTACAAGTAATTATGTATCTGTACACAGATTGTGATGATTTCGATTACTCACTGTTAGACACACACGTAATCCGAAAGTGCGATTCTTATTTTTTTCATTTATATTACAACAAGGATCAGTGCCTTTACTTGTATAGCGTGTAACCCTAATTTTAAATTTACGACTGTTTTATAATATAAATCAAATTTATTAGTGATATTTACTTATCATTAAAATTATAATTATTACATTATTTTTAAAAGACATTTCTGTTGTGTTGCTCGCCCTATCACATTATTCTCAGGTCCGCACAATAATGGCCGTTCCCACCATTTCTATTTCCTATCCAACTCCATACAAGTGCAGTTTGAATAAAAAAAAATATCGAGTAGTCTGAAGTGCCATCTGAAGTTGAAACTTGTTGTTTACAGCTTATTTTCTACAGTGGCGAAAGCTGACCAGCCCCCCTAGCCAAGTTGACATTTGACAAA
>WUAW01014943.1:18628-33401 GCA_017165845.1 Thaumetopoea pityocampa | reverse complement strand
GCTGGAATTCGATTGGAGAGGCCTATGTTCAGCAGTGGACAGCGACGGGCTGAAATGATGATGATGAATATGAACGAATACTTACATACTTGCCATGGTTTTAGGCATTCAGAAGCGAAGATCGAAGTAGTTATTTATAGAATTTCAGGATAATACCATGCTGCCCATTAGTGAATCCCTCAGTCGGTTCTCGTAACACACGACTGCATCTTAGTAGGTAGCACCAAGGAACATATTCTAGTCCGTGGGTAGCACCTTTAAGGGTCACTCACGCTACAACTGAAATATATGGTAAGTAAAAAATTTGCATTCCGAGATAATTATTAATGAACGGAAAATTTATTTTAGACTGAAAGTTGGATGAACCCCCCCCCCCCCCCTCATATCACTGTCACATCTTTGAATCTTGTAACACAGAAGACATGGTAATGTTCGCGTGCCATCCCGAAACCTTTCTATTTTCAGATCCGAGACTATCCACACTACGCTGCTAGGACCCGGTGGGTGAATTAAAAAAAAATGGTATGCGGTGCAGTTTTTAATTAAATAGGCTTAAAGATTATGAGTGTTTACATCTAAACCACTTTTGAATGTTAATTTTGTTTTGAGACCCCTAAACCATACACAGCGGTAATTTTCAAAATGTTTCATATACCACTAGCTCCACCGTTGTCATATTTAGATCTTTATTACAGAGTTATAGATTACGGAGAGGTTTTTGGCGGCACCCCGGGTGAAATATCTCTTAAATACACTTTAAATTTTATTTTAGTGTTTCAATTTAGTTTATTGTGATGTTTGATACGTAAATTTGGTGTAATTTTATGTACAAAAATGTTGAAACATTGGAATAAAACAGTAACATTGCAAAATGATCCTAGTTTTTCAAGATAATAAGCCTACGGGAACTTTCGTCTAGTAAACGTGATAATCGTCATCTTGATGTCACAACTTTCAAGGAGCAATAAAGTGAGATACTAGATGATTAAATAGATACTATAGATAATTTGTGAAAAATATATAATCACATCAGACAAGGTAGTATAGGTTTGGAAACTGACAAAAAAAAATTAAAATGATACTGTCTATCCCACACTCACGACTCTTTCCACTGCAAGGTAGTTCAGAAAAAACTAAAACCTGGGAGTAATAAATAATCGTTATTGTTATGTACTCCCATGGAGTAAAGACAAAGCTTATACACGGCATCAACACTAAAACTTCAAACGATGCTTTAATCGGATTACCGTCGGAACTCCGACAAATAAATTTGCATAAAACTTAGTTTTTTAAAGTTTGCTCTTTTAAAGGGAAGGCAAAATTATTTAAGCTCATACAGCCTTGTCCGACGTAGTTATAAAATTTTCACAAGTTAATAAAATGCTGATGAGATACAAGTTAATAAAATCACTTTATTGCTTCTTGGGAGTTTTGACGTTAGTCTAACTATAACTAGGCGAAGTTGCCGCAGGCTCATTGCTTTGTAAAAAATTCTGTAACTTTGCAATCTTTCTCATAATTTTGTACGATTATTGATGATTGATACATAAAACAATACCAAATTTACATATCAAACGTCACCCTTGACTAACATATAATACTAAAATAAAATTTCAAGTGATGCTTTACTTCCATTGCCACCAAAATTCTCGTCGTCACTGTAATTATGTGACCTATAGACTTCTACTATTTTTCATAATAGCAACGGTTGCGAATTCGCACTATTTCTGTTAGGGAGAGTTTATGTTCCTTGTTCAGTGTTGAGTATATACTCAACACTGAACAAGGAAATATTACATGACTTGAAAAATATTTTTCAAGTCATGTAATATTTTTCAAGTTAACATATTATGAAACATCGGTATGTCATATTTTATTGCTTCTTTCGAAGCGAAGGGAGTTTTGAAGTTGATTCAACGAATACCACTTTGTTCAGACAAAATACCCGTAGGTCTATAATGCCTTGAAAAAATACGTTCACTTTGCTATGTTAGTCAGTTTTATTCCAATATTTCAATATTGGAATAAAACTATATTGTTCACGATTATTTTCGATTAATACACAAAACAGCACCAAACTTATATATCACAATAAACTAATATAAAACCTTTAACTTCAAGCGATGCTTCACTCTGGTTGCCGCCAAAGCCCCAATCCATAGACTATAATGCTATTATTTTGTGTATGAAGTACCGCTCATGCATGTCATAAATAAATCTTGCTCGCGCAAGCAACACGCGTTTGCTTTTGTACTTTCTGTTTACAGCTTTGATTGATCTCTGCATCTAAACTGAATAATAGAAAATAACAGAAATTAGCGTTTGTGTTGGTTGTAGTGTTTTATTTTAAAATGCCGACGAGTGCAGTGTATCAGCCGACGACAGTGACCTATGAACAACAGCCCGATGACCAGCGATGGAACTGCCCTATCAGCTACTTTTCACGGCGGGTGACAAGCAGCTTGAACCGGGTGGTGTGCCTACGAATTGCACTATGTTTGCTGGGCAGCACACTCTTTGTTATTGGTAAGAGCAAAACATTTTGCGTTAGCTGACACAAAATATTATTTATGATCATAAATGCAGTTTTTGTTTGTGAAATTACTTTGTATACTGGAAAATGTATAATCCTGTGTGAGAGAAAAACATCCGTGCAAAAAATTGCGATAAATATTTTTTAAACTTACAAATAATGTAGAGAAAAGTATGTTCCAGTTTTGAGTAATTGTCAGTACTTCAGTGTGGACGCTGCTCATATTGATCTCCCCTATTGCACCAATGATTCTTGTCAGGAACATTAATCCTTAGTCAATCATGCTTTACTACAGAGAACATGGCCTCAAGAAGGTAGACCCCACTTAATTTAAAATACCTAGTGATACTGGACTGGGATTTGGAAACTGACCTGCTTGCTGATCACAAGTTGGATCTATTTACTCTCTTCAAGCCATCACATGCTTGTATATTGTGCAGACATAAATTTTCTTTAAAATTTTAAAATAATATTCATTGTATATACATAATAAATGACAATATTAAAATAAAAAACATTCAATGTCCACAGTAGAGCTCGAAAAACTATGCTATGCTCAAAATCAAATATGGATAATGGATACACTATGGATAATGGAGCTGCATACTATCTATTTAGCCATAGGTCAATTTGTGTCCACAGGTTCATTCAGATGGGAGTTAATTTGTGACGGTTGGTCTCTTAGTCAATTTATGTTGATTTGAGTTTGTAGCAAACAGTAATTAGTATTTATCTAACTAAAGATAAAAATTAAGAAGTAAATTTAGTCATGAATCATGTCTTAAAAACCACTTTTGTCTTCAAAAGTGACACAAAATTGCTTAAATGGTGCATACCAAATAATTATTATTTAATTACTTGACTGAAAATAATGATATTCTGATACCTATTAATGAACATTCTTTAACAAGCAGAACATAACTGTTGACTATAGTAGCCTTTTATGACTCATGCCTTATCTGTTACTCAATATTTGATGTTTCAAATATGCTCTCTTAGAAACACTAATGAGTTAATTACCATCAATCAAAATATTGATGAGATTATTGAGTCATCATCTTAGAATGATTTACTAAATATACAAAATTTTAGTTGAGTGGGTTATGCAGAACAACATTTCTGTGGCCTGCTACTAAAAGCACAATATCAATATTTCTTTTAGTAATAAGGATTCGAAAAATTAATAAGTATTGATAGTTAAAAGTTATATTGTTAAGAGGCGAAGATTCAGTGGTTGTGGGTTTAAATCCATCGAAACCAACTATATTTTTATATTGTTATTTACCTAGTCTAGCCATAAATGTTGTTACAAGGAAAATATTTTTTTTTCTATTGCATAAAACATTTATTACTGTACTGTACATTAGCTTATACATTAATATAATAGCATTAAAAAATATGAAACTCATTCAAAATTATCACCATTGGCCAATCTTATCCATTATACAATCTTTTAAACATGAGTCCAGTTATCAATTGAAAGATGCATTTTATCCATGAGAAAATTCTTCACTGCCAAGCGAATTAGGAATGGGACTAGATGACAGCCAGTCTTCAGCTCTGATGAAGTCAGAAACATACATTTCCAACCACACTTGTGTGGATTGAGCATTATTACTCAGTGCTGAATCTTGCTGAAAGGACTATTTTTAAATTATCAGTTAAATAACTACCAGTGTGTCTCTTATAAGCTGCAAGTCCTAAGTTATCTTTTAAAATACGTGACATGTTTCTATTATTGGTGCTATATTAATTTCCCGAGATAAAATCTTTGCTTTTGGACAGGATTTCTTCGAATTCTTTTTTTCACCGCTTTGATCGCCTTTTTAGTATGAGTACTATGTGGACAGCCAGATCTTTTTCTGTCATAAACAGAGGAGGTTTCATTGTTCCCATTAATAAATAAATATGTACTTGGGGGGGTCTGTACACAAACATTCAAGGAATATGATGAAGAGTTTCAAAAATTGCTCCATACCTACTTTGTGTAATGCTATCACAGCAATTCCGTTTCCTTTATCACCCCACTACGTTTTAATATCACAAGAATTTTTAACAGACATTGGCACAAAAATGAAATATTATTGTTTTTTTATTTACTTCACTTCTTGGTTTATGGTGTTTGACCAATTTGGTACAATTCTGTCAGTATCCACTTATGAAAGTGTCATAAACTTAGAGGGTAGTGATCGGTGAAGATAGTGAATTTTGGTATTCGAAAGGCAGAAGGTCCTTCGACAGAAAGTCCTACGACCAGGGTAATAAATCTGAAAACAAATAAGGGACGCAACAATACATAGACCCCTTGTTAGTAGAGTTAGTTAGACAAACAATAGGAAAGACATATTTACAAGTTAGTGTGTTAAGTAGGAAATTATTTACAGTTTGATGTTGTTCGTATTTACAAATTTACATAAAATAGGGATAAAGGAGGGGGAAAAGGGGTAAGAGAGAAGGCATTTAAAAGAGGTAGGACGAGGAATTTCGGGGGGGAGGATGTCATAGAGGGAATAGCATAGTTTAGGGCAACAAAAGATTTGGTTCACGTCACCTTCATCTAATACACATTCACATGAAGCAGTACTCCTGATCCTGAGTTTGTCAAGGAAAACTGGAGTAAAATTTTTTATTGTAACAGTATTTATGGCTAGACTCATATATATACTATATATCAGACATATGAACAAAAACCCATTTAGAAACAAAAAAACAGACACAAAAATGCGACTTTTAAACTCTGACGTTATAATTTTATATATAGGTACATACATATACATATGCCCTGGCTATAATTACGAATGATGGACGGTTTCCGTACATGATAAGTATCATTAGTAACTGTAAATTATAATGCTGTTGCTAACGTACAAATACTATATTATTCATTAGTATTCTCAGTAGACAGTTACCTTGATGATACGTGCTACGTTTGAGTAACGGAATCAATCATAAATACACACATGCCAGTATCAAAATGGGGTAGGCAGAGACTACAGGTTCCCTCGTGTTAAGTTCTAAAAATCATTTTTCGTCTCAACCATATTTATACCTTTATTTATCTTAGAATTGCAATAATTTTAGACTGTGATTGGTGGTGGAATAATTTTAGCCATTGATTAGTGATTTAAGTTACTATATGTTATTATCGAGGCACACGGTAGTGCGCTAGGCCAAATTCCGTTCCGAGCAGGTAGCATGCAATATAGCCAATATTACACGAAACATTTCGCTGTGATCTTACCCCAGCATAACTGTTTATTCTTCAACCCATAGATTTGTAATGACGCATATCAAAATACAATATTATATGTAGGACCGTTTCGGAGATAGAGCATTAAAAAATAGTTCATTTTTACTACTGACTGACTTGACTAAAAGACATCAATAATGTGTAGTGTGAAGTGATCGCTTGCAGTCTCCAACGATGGCAAATAGGCAACCACTTTAGTTGAGAACAACAGGGAGGCGCATGATCGTGTTTACGAAGATTGAATACAAACCAAATTCACTTATTAAGAAGACGCTCAAATCAAGATTAGCATCCAAGTCAAAGTAACACAATATATCTCAGTCGATTAGAGGGCGAATATTAAAGCCCGCGTAAACATGTTTTGGTACTGACTGGAGCAAAGTTTTTAGGCAATATAGAGCAATACGTAGTTTGCCAGTGTTTATTTGGCTTCTATTTATCACCTAAGTTTGCCAATTCAAAGTAAAATCTGTGTGTAACCGTAAATTGTTAACTGATTCACCTTGTTGTATAATATTGTTATTAAAGATAATTGAAGGTGAAGCAGCACAATCCAACATTCACTGGCATTCTCATCATCCACCGACTCCCTGTGATGACCGCCTTATTGTTAGAGGGATTCACCTTAAGACCATATTTGTCAGACCAACTATTGATACAGACCAAGTTCTTAGGATCCGATCCCGCCGGCGAGGCGGAAGAAACTCCCGTCCAAACCCGCATTCCGCCTCTTTTAGGGGCATCCTTGCACCGAAGCCCTCAACTTCGACGCACTCATCTCCGGCGACTCCCCAAGCCGAGGCTCGAGACTTCCTCGAGGTACCCTCGTGCTAGTCGCCCCACTTCATAGCCGTTAAGGCTAGGCTGGAGTGCACTTCGCACTCGCCATCCTGTCCGGTGACGCTGTAAAAGCCTCGCGGCTAACAGCATGTCTCATACTGGAAAAAAAACAAGTTTTTATTAATAGCCTCGATCGTCATCGATTCATGGCCGACACTTGCTTGAGAATATAGTTGGAAGTCATCGGCATAAATATGATACGCACAATGAAAGTCCTATGTTTAAAAATTAATAAATATTAAAAAGAGCAGTGGAGAAATAATCACCGCCCTGAGGGACGCCAAACTCGAGTCGAGTTCGCACCTTTTTCTATAGGCGTCTATATTAATAGACACGTTTAGGGCAGTCGATAATCCTTTAGGGGTTTTATTATTCCGGTGGCGCATGCACAGTAGCGTCCGTAATCTATATTGTCGATCGCGTACCATGAATGAAAGGCGATCGTCGCCAATGGTATCGAGTGTCCGGTGCAGTTAGGGTGACCAACTTTAATGCAGAAATTGAGAAAAGATAGAAAGTTATTTTAACTACTGTCACATCATAATATTTGTCCAATACAGTTGAAACAATAGTTCACCCTAGTATTATTCTGATTTAAGTCAGGGTCTGCTGTTATTACAGGAGTCATGGCTGATGAGTAGATTCAGATCACTTCTTGCTGTCTTACGTCATTTCCAAAAGTTACCGGAATACTGTTACGAGTTTACGTGCGTAGGTACCTTCCGAAATACCGAGAAGCTAAGGAAATTTATATTCTCAAGTAAGATTCGAAATCATATGAAGCACTGTCAACGTCTGCCTTCGGCATTGCAATTAGGTTTTCCAAAAATATAACATTAAGACTACAAGAACAACAATATAAATCAAACTTAATGTATATATAATAAATATTAAACCAGACAATATCGTACAATAATCTCTTTGTAGATGTATATCTGAAATACGTTATAATGCTAATATGTACATGTTCATTTTGCTATTTATCAGACTACATAATACAACCCGGGAGTTAACAACTTGAAAAATAATTACAAACGAATATTCTCAAAATTATACCCTTGTAATAAGATTTATTACTACACTTTTAATTGCAATAAAAACATATGTTTCAATTTAAATATAAAATATACGACAAAAACCGCGGCAGTTTGGTCACGTTTGACGTCATTGTACTATAAATAAAACTAAGGTCATGTGCGAAGTCGATTTTGCTTAAAGATTAATTGCGAATTTCATTTTATGAACGTGAAACATTACTATTAGTGTTGTGTTGTGCAAGGTATAGGATTTTATATTATTATAAAAAGTAATAAAATACCCAAAAATAAATACGATAGCGTAACAACGCTGTCAAACGTGTATATTTATTGAACGTAGACATCACGTTTTTTGATTAGCGTTTCCAATCACGTGACTCAAATAGATAAGAAATTTTAATTTTCCCAAGAGAAAATTACATAAATTAATAATTCTTTTTCCATGTTTGTACTGTTTTAAACTTTTTATAGATATACCATTATTATTAAATCATTAATTTTAATTTTTAAACGTACTGCCAATTCGCGAATTCAATAAGTCCGCTTGCTAATAATTTTATTTAAAACACAGCATGAGTTTACAATTTAAAAATATACAACTAATACTGTCTCCGTAAAACTTAATTTGTTGTGAACCTTGGTGTGGGTACGCGGCGCCTGTGGCCGGTGAGTCATCCGGGGGCTGCGTGCTGCGTGATCTGATCACGACGAGACATAGAAAAAGAAAATGTAGACAAGTCAATGTGTTTTAAGTGCATTGACTTATTTGCGCTTTGGTTTAGTACGCTGTAAAAATCGATTTTTATACACGTATGTAATTGTCTATGTTTTTCATATATGTAGTAAGTATGTGGCTGTAATTTATTTGATATTCAGTCGTAAAAAAGTAACAGACATAGAAACTCACACTTTTATTATATTAGTGTGGAAGTATATGGATTCTTCTGATAAAAACAAAAAAATCTTGTGTATTTTCACCTTAAACCCCGAGCTTTTGCATCTATCTATTCAGCCCCCCTAGCCAAGTTGACATTCGACAATCGTTATTTCTAATAGAAACGAAAAAATGTATTAGATGATCATTTCTAAACGCCAAGTCACCCGTGACTTATCGATTACAAATGTCATTCCAATAAAATTTTTTCGTTTCTCTTAGCGATAACGATTGTCAAATGTCAATCTGCCTAGGGAGGCAGTATTTATCAGTCTTCAGCTGGACGATGGATTTGGAGTTCTTCAAGTTATGCCACATGTATAAGTTCACGCCATGTCTCACTCCCCAGCTTTTTTATCCAACCATTACCGGTAATCTCACAATGGTACCTAAACCTTTAAAATGTTACATTAAATATAACTACATAGTTACCATTTGGACTAGAGGTTCCCAGACTTTTTTTCTCATAGACCACTTTTAAAATTTAGTTGGTTCCGGTGGACCCCCTGCAGCTATATTTCTACTATATTCCCAAAACTCGACAAAAATGTGAAGATTAGATCTAACTATGAAAATTTGCGTACGCCAACGTAGACACGACGGGACTCGACGGGTCTCCCGTGGACCCCTGGGGGTCCACTTGGACCACTTTGGGAACTAAGGATTTGAACGAAGAATTTGTTTTGTGTACATATCTTAAATTTAAAAGTCTGTATTATTTACACATGTGATTGTATATATCTAGTAGATACTGAAGGCTACGATGTTTAATCAAACAGGCACTGCGAACGAAGGTCGACAAACTCCACCGAGGCCTGACTGCCATGACGTTTAAATAATAAGTACTTTAGTTACTTCCACCTTGGTAACACACACGACACGCGATAAAAAATGTGATCACACACTGATGTGGAACTCTTATTAAGTATTGTAATTTCGGTAGTGCAGATATCGAATCGTCTCTAGATAGTAGAAAACACTCCCTATCGGTGTCTCTGTTTATTCGCTTAGTTCTTTAACCCATTCGAGACCGATTGCACACCCCGTGTGCAATAATAATGATGTGCAATCATTTTATTTATACGAATATACTTACAAATTAGGAGATTTTCATAGTGATTTTATTAACAATAAACAGTATAAAGAAAATAAGAAATTATGCTCCTCGGGACCGTGTCCCAGAAAAATCGCCGTCTCTAATGGGTCTCAAACTACGCAACGGACTTTGATGCGGCTCTTACTGTTATTTAGAGAATTTATTCCAGAAAGTTTATATGTATTGTACCCGTGCGAAGCTAGGGCTGGTCGCTAGATCTTTCTGTTATGTATAGCATTTAGTTGATGAATAAATCGACCGATTAGTTCAATTGGTGTCAATGGTTTCGGATTCAGTGTGAACTTTTAAACTTTGCATAGATAATGGAGCTTTGGATTCTACGTCCTTTGTTCTCGAGACGAAATATTACCAAGTGGCCGATAACTGCATAGAGTTTACGTAACTGTAATCTGTTCTAAAAATAAACGTTCAATATTGATTTCTTTATCGTTTGACGCGTATAAAACTGTACCTTCATTCATTACATTCGGCTCAACAAAAACCTGATTTTGTGATGGATGGTGAAAGGTTCAATCGTATTATTACTTTCCTCGCTGATGTAGGTAGGTACCTACTGTGAATAGAAGCGTTTTTATCACGACGGCGAACACCTATAACAGACTCGTCACGTTTCAATGTTAACGAGCAAATACGAGGAAACGCTTCGCGATGATTATATTTATGAATAATCTTGTTCACCTACAAACATGGACACGTTTTTGGATGATTTTAAAGTGAAGCATCTCTCACTACCACACTTTGCACTAAATTCTTAAATAATATTTTGGTTATTTAACATACATAACGTATTGACGTGGTGCCGGCATAACTATAAGGTCATTCCATTTCTTCCCGTGGATGCTGTAAGAAATAAAAACATAGAAAAAACAAAAAAAGAATTGATATACCCAGTATCACTCTCATAGTTAAGAGGAATCCAACGATACCTCTCAAGCTAAAATCCATCAAACCGTTTCAACTACAGAGAGTGCCAAAGAAATATACATACATTCGAAAAACATAACTCTCCTTCTGGCGAAGTCGGGTAAAAGCTAAGATGTACAAGGATAATGAGCAGCGGCGTTAACCTGTTATTCAGTCAAATTCTGCTGCGATCACCAAGACGCCTGCTAAGAGTGGAGACTATGGAATATCCCTCCCCTTTTAAGGAGATGACCCTTGTCCAGCAGTTGACTACCACGGACTGATGATATATTATCAAAATTTATTACAAAATGAACACGTATCATGTTATTTGACAATCAACTTTGAAATATTTATTGTTTACACCTCATACACTAATGGTCCATGGACAGATTTAATGCCTATCTTTACCGGTTCGATCTGTAAAGCCTATCTTTAGATGGTGCTAACATAAGATAGGTCAAGTATCTGATGGAAAATAAAGAAGTATGAGACACAAGTTTACCTAAAGCTTAATACAGTAATACATAAATGTTATAAATAAATATAGGAGACAAAATAGACAAATGCAATAAAAATAAAATGTATGAATACACAAATATAATTTACTAACTTTAGCCCGCAGCTCCGCCCGCGTGAATGTCGGTTTTCCGCTACATGGGAAATCCCGACACAGTCATAGATTTATACAAAAAGCCTTAGAACCACTTAGCAACGGTTACTATAGCAACGGACACCATAGCAACGATTGCCATAGCGACGGTTACTATGGCAACGATCATAATACCAACGGTGATCATTTTTGAGGGCCAAAAGGACGGGGATATTGTCCGTTATGGTTGATGAAAATTACATTCTGGATAGGATTTTCGTAAAATCCGTTCTTAGTGAGCGTCTACATCGCGAAATGAGTAACCATGCTGAATTTTAAGTCATTCAGATGTATAGTTTCAGAGATTTCGTGATGAGTCAGTCAGTCAATCATTGAGTGGTATTTCGCTTATATATTTACATATAGATTAAGATGATTCTGCCATTTCACATTGCGGGAGAACACGAACTTCAAATGTGCGATGTGTGGTACACTTTGCGAATGATTGCAAATGACGGTGAATTCCAAAGTCGGGACAGATCGAACCGGTAAAGACTATTAGATAAAACCAGATCTATGAGAGGGTCACCTAAAGAGCAGATTATTTGTAGAACCTAATTTTCTATCTTGCGTAGAAGAAACATTTCTTAAAAAAAATGTTTTTGTTTGATATATTCAAAAACGGATAATATATTTAATTTTGGTCTCAAGTTGTCTGAAGGTTGTGGACGCGCTGCATATAGTTTGCCTTCATTTAGCTGCTAACAGTGTCCTTACGCTATTTTAAATACAGCGGTCACACGACGCTGACGGTTCTGTGTAATTGCTCGTATCCCATTCGGGAGGTTATTCCGGGGGCTTGGAGTATTTTAACCAACGGCATATAGGGATCAAATGTGCGCCTTGTATGCCGGGAGTTAACACTCGTACTCCAATGTAGTCTTAGAATCATCTCCCGGACGGAATACGAGCCAATTAACAATATATTTTAAAATTTATTAAAAATTATTTTTATTACCACCGATCACCTATATCAGAGGTTCCCAGACTTTTTTTCTCATAGACCACTTTCAAAATCTACGGACGGAACGGAATGCATATAATCAACGCCGACTTATTGGATTGGTAATTTTCTCTCTCTTTGTGTTTTAGTCATAAATTAAAATCAAGGCTATAGATAAAGAGGATTAAAAAAAATATTGCCAATAAGGCTTATAACTTAATTAAAAATTTCTTATTATACAAAATTAGTATATAGATTAACAATCCCTGAACGACATAAAAATCACTTAAAAATTATATAGGTGCCAAAGTTAATTCTTCGCTTAGATCCTTAGTTCCCAAAGTGGTCCAGGTGGACCCCCAGGGGTCCACGGGAGACTCGACGGGGGTCTACGTTGGCGTACGCAAATTTCCATAGTTAGATCTAGTCTTCACATTTTTGTCGAGTTTTAGGAATGTGGTAGAAATGTGGCTGCAGGGGTCCACCGGAACCAGCTATATTTGGAAAGTGGTCTATGAGAAAAAAATGTCTGCACGGGTAAAAATGGTTTCTTTAAACAAGAGATATACTCTTGTATGTAAGTATATTGCATTAAGCCAAGAATTGCGCTCTCATATATATCGAAACAAATAAATAAATAGATATTACTCTTTAAATAAATAGATATTACTTGGGTAGAGATATATTTCCTTAAACTTACTAAATATTTCAAGAAAACGTGTTTTCTTGGTTTTAGTACTGCCTTTTTTTCCGTATGGGAATCTCTGGCTTAGACCATAGAGTTATTTATTATAATAATTGTTCGCTTCAATTATACCGTTGTGTAAGTGGATACATACAGATGGACCACCTAATGCAAATGGAATATGAAATTCTAACCGGTTATGGATTACCGTGTGGGTGTTTATTGTTCCAATTGCCTCGAGTGAAAGCAGCCTCTTCCAATGAATCACTAATGCGCCGGGCTACCCACTGGCTTAATCCAATACTTCCGCTGCATTGACCCATTTTCGCAACTCACGCCCCGTGGTCAGTCATACACTTTGAACCGGTTATCGACTTAACGCTCCGTTTCGTATCGGTGACTATTGTATAATAAATGGACTGTTGAATAATTTGCATTTTTTAACTCAGTTTCCGAATTATCCGACTAAAATGGTTCCTAACGAAAATTATAACATTTTCCGTTTACAATACATCACAATCATCTTCAATCCTTACAGTCACACGACAAGGCACGGGTCTCCTCTCATGATGAGAGGGGCTAGGCCATATACATATATTCCACCACGCTGGCCTAATGCGGGCTGGCAACGTACATACTCGTACAACAATACATACTTGTACTTATAAAAACATATTTAATGACGTAGTTAAACGATGAAGAGAACCTTTGTCTGTTGCGTTCCTGTGTTGTTGACCCACACACACTATATATTATATATATATATATATATATATATGCGTGCGTGCGTGCGTGTGTGTGTGTAAATACAAAATCTTCGAAGTTAATGTAATTAATGTAATCATTTATTGGTAATAAAGATTTGGAAATAAGGTAACAAGGATCAGAGTCGTCGATGTGGCTCAAAGGATTGCAAAGCAAAAGTGGCATATATAGCCCGCATCGAATGGCGGTCCCGAACTGGAAAGCGTTGGGGTCTACTAGGTGGACCGAAGACGTAATTGTGGTCGTAGGCAATCAGCGGATGCAGGCAGACCATGGCTGGTGGCTGCGACGATCATTACAGGAAGCCTACGTCCAGTAGTACACGTTTTTGGGCTGCTATGATGATAAATAACGCGGTCTTTTTAAAATTGTTTTTTATGAAACGTAGAGAATACAAACGTCTGTTACCCCGTCGGGAATATGCGTCTCTATATGTTACATTAACACAAGATTTACAAACACACACTCACACCAGTATCTCATAAGGGTAAGCAGAAACCACAGTTTTTCACATACTACGATCTTGATAAACCTTTGTCACTTTATCCACCCACATCCATACATCTTTATCAACACGTTAACACAAGGTTTTTATAGTAAAATTTACCTTAAGATATGATTAGTGTATTCAACACCATTGTCATCATCAGCGCGTAACCTTCCACTGTTGGACATGAGCCTCCCTTTTAAAAAAGGAGGGATTTGACATAATCTAAATGACAGGCGCCTTAAATATTGCCGTTGATTTTCATTGAATAACAGGAAAACGCTGCTGTCCAATATCCTGCCCCCCTAGCCAAGTTGATATTCGACAATCGTTATCGCTAATAGAAAGGAAATAAATTTATTGGAATGAGACTTCTATTCGATAAGTCACACGTGACTTATCGAGTAGAAGTGTCACTCCAATACATTTTTTCCTTTCTATTAGCGATAACGATTGTCGAATGTCAACTTGGCTAGGGGGCCTGGTGTATCCCGTCAGCTTACTCTTAGAGCCTCCACGAGAAGATATGGGGAGTGACGCTATTATTAGGCCGATGCTACACAGAACTAGTTTATTCATAGTTACATATTATGTTATATTTTATGTATGTAGTAGTTGAATATTAAA
>WUAW01014941.1:81469-99756 GCA_017165845.1 Thaumetopoea pityocampa | reverse complement strand
TGATATAATAATTGATTAATAATTTGAAATAGTATGTGTTGCTTAGACTTTTTTGATGTGTGTATATATATCTTTTTATCTTTCTGTCATTTTTGAAATCTGTTTGCAGCACTGAGGAAGTAATAATTTAAAATAAATATAAATAAACGATACTATAATCATTTGCCAATTATGTCCCAACGTAGAACTATGTTTGAATAGTGTCAAGTTAAATATTGACAAATTAAACATTCTGAAATATTCTAAGTGCATAGCAAATGTTGGCTGCCATTTAACTAGGTTTGCTTGAATATATTAAATACTCTTTGATGACATAAAATATTTTTGTTGCAACGATTAACATAAGCTTTGACTTATTTTAGTCCATTAGAGAGAGGTGGTTAGTAAATAAAGTTCACAAGAATGATCAAGCGCGATAATTTTAAATTGTGCTCTAAGCCCACTAAGAACTGCATTTAATTATATTTGATTCTTTGGTTATAGACAAGTCTGTAACGAAAAATTGTTTAGAGATTTAGGATTAGAGACCAGGTAAAGGATTTCGTAGGCTTTGTAATCATCAGCAACCACAACGAATAGAATTTGTTTAAAATTGCAATCTACATCAGTTAAGAACTTCTTTCAACTATATTGGATTTGAAAAGAGTTTAAATATTCAAATTATTTAAGTACAATATTAATCCGAGAGAAGTTTACCGTAACGTACGAGTATACATATGTGTACGTAACACCATTTTCGATATTTTTAAATAAATAATTTCTACGTAGTTCATAATCGCTATCAGCCCGTGCAAGTCCTTTGTTGGACGTGGGTTTTATTCATAAAGCGAGGGATTTACGTCTTAGAAATCGCAGTAGATTTTGGTTAACAGGTTAGCGCTGTTACCCATTATCCTGGTGCATCCTTCAACTGGATCTCAGTTGGTAGTACATAATTTATAATATTTATTTTTCCACTTCAGAGATCGTCTTCGTGCAGTTTTTGCCGAAGTTATTGTAGTAGACGTCCTGGACTCCGGCGACGCCGCACACCTAGCCTTGCTGCAGCGTCCAGAACTGGGCATCACCTTCACGAAGATCCACTGCTGGAATCTGGTTCAATACGAGAAGTGTGTCTTCCTTGATGCCGACACGTTGGTGAGTTGTTAGCGACACGCATCGGTTATTTGTCCTCGTTGACGATTAATTAATTCTATCAATTTTTAAGAGAGACGTTATTAGGTTGATGAAAATTTACTGATTGGTGATGTTGCAAATTATTTTAGTTAATTGGGCTATCTTATTAAATTTACCTGTATTGATGTGAAATTGGATGACTTTCTTCATATTCATTTTTTAATCATGGTATTCTACACCAGTTTTAGCTAAAATAACTCGATAATAATTCATTACATATAATTTTGAGCGTTACAGGTAAACGTTACATGTGAGTTTTATAATACATGCAGATATATAGATTCCAACGTTGTCACCAAAGGGGAATGTTTATTAAACGCCTCAAATGAACATAAACTACCAATAGTTCGAAGTTCTATTTAAAATAAAATATGAATAATTAAATTATTTTCAACTTTGTTTTACTAGATTAAAAGTAAGATTAGTTTAGTATTTGATTGTCGTGTAACGAGGTCATTAAGGGTATTGAAATAAGATTTACAGGAATCATTCATAGACAGACTCTGCTTTGTGGTCAATAAAATAAATCCTCTAACGAACTGTATTTATAGAATTAGCTAGCGCCCGGTACCAGTATCTGATATTTATCCTCTTACACGCTTTTTCAATGATATATTAATCATTTTAGTCACGAACACAGCAGTAAAATGTTTATTTCGTTTAATTATTGCTTATTAATCGCATAACCTTGACATAACCTATCTTTTAGTTGAAATATTTCAAACTGTCCGGTGTATAATTCATTTTTTTGTTCATCTCAGGCATTTCTTTATAAGCTCAATTGGCATTCCCGTTTAATCGTAAAAAGTAAAACTGAACGTTTTTTGGACATATGGAGAAAATACCGGTAGTACCTGAGCGTGTCTATTTGGCTGTAGATTAAACGTGAGGTGGTGGTCTAAGATCTATCTAAGTCCCGATTTTAAATTATTCCAAGCTTACCCTCAGCAGTTTATTTTTGAATGATTGCCTAATAGTAGCAAATGTTAATTTATGTTGGCTTACCATCATCACCCTGAATCCATATACGTCCCAGCTATAGTGGGGGGGGCATTAGGCCGTCGTCTTTCACGCTGGCCGAATGCGGGTTGGTATGTTTTTTGTTACTGTCAAATCATTGAGTAAGAAAAACTGTTAGTTAATTCTAAGTGATACAGACGCGCAGAGATGACGCATTTCTTATATATATTTGAGAAATTAACGAAATTTCTGTGTAATTTCGGATGTAAGTTTAGTGTTAATAGACAATTCGGCTTAAAAAACAATGTGTTCACTTACTGTATTAACATAAAATGCAAATTGATGTCTGAAAATGTATGAGAATGTCACCTGGAAAAAAAACTACCTACATTTAAATATTTCCTGTTTAAATTTTTGCTGAAGTTAATTTTACTGAATATAGCTTAAGTATCGATTTGAACGATATTGTAACAAGTATACTTCTGATTTTGTTTTTCTATTGTACATATTTTAGCTGTATTTGACCGGTCATAGTAAAATATTAATCTAAAAATAGGCTATGCTTTTGTTAATTTTTATGATTTGGCTTAATTTAATAATGTAAGTTCATTATTTTTATTATTACCAAGCAAATCGCCGCTTGACTGCAACTTGTTTACAAGTCTGGGGGTCATATCAGCAGCCTTTTTACATATAGTAACAATGTGTACGATATTAATATGGAGTGAGAGCCTGTAGATATGACCCAGACTGGTAAACAAGTGTTCTGGAACGACTTTTAATTTCCTGTTAACGACCGTATGTTCAACTCATGAAATCTATTTCGATCTATTAATTGTTTATGCGATAAGAAAGTCAATGTTACCGGATGTGGAGCAGTAACACGAGATGACGAGACGCATAACCGTGGCCCAAATATTTCGTTCGCAACAAAGTTTGGAACAGCTCCAAAATCTATACTTTCATTCTTTAGTACTATCCAAAGGACTCGAAGCGAAAGTGATGCTGACAACATACAACACTTGCCTGCCTGTCTGTACTATTATAAAATTGTTAAATATCAAATTTTGTAAATCAGAGATTAACCCAGTAATGCCCGAATTATTTTTTTCCCTATTTTTTTGGATTTTTGTGTATAAATTACGTAGATTAGGGTAAGAGAATAGAAAAAAATAGAATATGAACCCAAGAAATCTCTGAGTCTATTGACAGCAATTAGAAACAATTACCATATTATAAAAATGTTTAGGGTAGCCGTAATTACGTTTTTGTTTAGCTTATAATTTTACACGCTGACACGCTTTATCTGAGTAGTTTTTCTTTAACCCAGTACTGCCGGGTTAAAGAAAAACTACTCAGATCTACAAATTAACCGCTTCTAAAACCACTTCCGTCGATGTTTGTTTGTTTATTCGAGCTTCATGCAAAAACCAGCGGGCAGATTTTGGTCAAACTATTACAGTTTTAAAGGTACTATTCCGACTTAAATATTGGGGTATGTTTCATCAAAATCGCTCGAGTAGAATTGAAGATACAGCTTAATCCCTATTTTATTAACCGCCGTTAAGGTACGAGAGCTCAAATAAAAGTTATTCTAAGGCTCTTTATAAAGATTTATGATTGCTTCGGGATTTGCTATGTATCGAAAAGCTAGTCGTTGACATAAATATCATGTTAATACGTAATGTAAACGGTTTTGTATCAAAAAATAGCAATTTTCAACAAACACTTTTATTACACATTATCGAGACATAACTGCTACTACAGGCAGCCAAATTTTTAAATTCAAACTGTTATAATATCTTTAAGATTTAGAAAATTGAAGTAAATGTTTTTTTTTATCTAATTGTTTACTGTATATTCATTTTGTTTTACATAATTAATTCATTCATACATACATATACATAACTCTAATAATAAACAGCCTGACCTGGTAGAATTATAATACATGTCGCGGGCTGTTTAATATTAATGGGGTTTTCAAACTAATGTACCTACCGTACACATTGTTTTCACCATATGCTCATCAAAGAAACAGTCGTGTCTGATGAAAAATGTTTGTCCACAAGTGTGTGTGATATTTTCATAAACCAACCCCTATAGGCCCAGTGTGATACACTAATAAAGCATTAGCAGTCCTGAATTTGTAAATAGTTCAAATAGAATACCTACTGTAAGTTGTAAATACCGTAATTTGTAAATAGTTCAAATAAAATACCTACCGTAACTTGTAAATACCGTAATTTGTAAATAGTTCAAATATCATAGAATACCTACCGTAATTTGAAAATAATTCAAATAGAATACTTACCGTAACGGCGGCTAATAGAATCCGCAGACTAGAACGGTACAACTCAAGTTGCTGCGAATTCTACAGGAAAAAATATCGAAAAAAAATAAAAAAGTCTTTAAAAATTAATAATCATCTGGCATAATTCACTTGTACAGTTTTATAAATTATCTACAGTACCTACTAATGAATATATTCTTATTTTAATGATCGTAGAACGCGTCAATTCAAAATGTAGGGATTGCAGAAAGTCTGATATGATGATGTATACCTACTTTTATATAAATCCGGCACTGAACTTGAGCATCACATCTGCGTGTGTTTAAAGCGATCGTGATGCCGTTGTTTATGTACTACAGTTAAGTGTTATTTACATTAATATCATATTATTACATAATGTAAACGGTATGAAATGAATTCAATTACTTTAGTATTGAGTTCCAGTAACCAACAATAAGATAGTGTACTTGATAGAATCAATTGACTCGTTAAGTTTTTTTTTTATCGCGGGTTATTATGTCAAACGAAGTTTTATCCATGTTGAGATAAGAGTTGTTGATAGATATTAAAGTTATTCAATAGTTACTCATGAAATAATACGATCTGAATATAAACGTAATTAGAAATGGAGATTAGATATACATGTGTTATGATAATTATCTCAGTTGTATAATTTTGGGTTGTTCAAAGTTGGAGACACACTCAGAGTAATGGTGGAAATGAACATGCCTTCGGATATGCAATTCCTGTGTTTGAACTGCACGTTTCCGTGGTTCTATTATCTTTCAGCAAACACAAATCAGCGGATCCCGGCTGGTGTCAATGATACTGATCGTAGTAGGGATTATGGGCATTTACAGGGATGTCTCCTTTTTTTCATAGTGGCATTCGGATGTGAATTCGCGCCTATTCTGCTAGTGTCGAGTATATATATTTTGAAATTATATATAATAATATTCTTCAAGTGAACAATAAAATATCGATGTATCACATTTTATTGCTTCTTAGGAGTTTTGAAGTCAATCTGACGACCACTTTGAGCAAGCAAAATTTCCGCAAGTCTATCTTAAAAAAATTGCGTAAGCCACACAAAACAACACCAAATTATTATATTAAACATCAAAATAATCTAATATAAGACGTTAAAATAAACCTTCAAGTGATGCTTCACTCGGGTTGCCGCCAAAACTCCTAGGGGATGTCGTCTGACGGCATTAACTCACTGTTTCACAGTTGAATTCACTGAATCTGGTGTTATTACACCAGATTCTGATATAGCTCTGAATAATGCTAGGACGAATAATAAAGAAAGAAATATATTGTTGTTTCGTGTCATATTGTGACGTCAGAAGCAACATAATTGTTAATAATCTCAACACGCCAAGACACTTTAATGTCTTTAACTATATCGAATTAATAAAATTGATGTTTCAGAAGGCTCAGCCAAGTTGATTTTCTTTCTTACGCGAACAGAAAACAAAAATATGCATGGGTATGGCATATTTCTACGATAGTCACGTGTTTAGAACAAAACAAAAAAACAAAAGAAAATTGTATTTATATAAAATATTTATAATTTTTATTTTATATAATTATTAACAGATAACAAAGGATTTATGTATGTGGAAAGACGGTACACTTTCTTTATCTACCTACTTATACTTTGCTGTTTTTGTTTTAAATTACGGAATCGATCGTGTTTCGGAAGGAAATAAAATATTAGGGTTTGGTTAGTACTTGAGTGATACAGCCGTCGCAGAGTTAGTGGGGACCACGAGAGCTAGGGCAGGCGGCAGCCGATCATCAGAACTACTGCAATTAAAATCCTCTGAAATCACAATATACATAGTGGAGATGATGCTAGTATTAATAAATAATATGTATTCTGTAATTACTACACCAACCCGTACTAGGCCAGTATGGTAGACGACGGCCTAATCCCTTTCTTAATTAGGGGAGAACCGCGCCCTTGTAGTGGGGACGAATACGGACTGGGGATGACGATGATTCTGTAAATTATATGGAAAGTATACTTCGCAGAGCGTGAGTGAGAGGCAACTTCCTTTAATTTCTCTCGTCAAAGTCAAACTGGATAAAGGCGTGTCGTACAATGTATGTATGTGACGAACGATCTACGCCCACCTTGAAGCAGATTGCCCTGCGTTTGAAGCTCAAATTCAGGTTGTGATCTACGAAAGAATTACCAAAAAGCGAATGCTTGGGAGCCAAAGCTTCCTGCTTACAATAAAGAAGTGAGTCTGAAAATCAGAAATTACTGTTATGTTAAAGTGACTTCCGTATTAGGTCATCAGGACAGTCGAAAGACGCTGAGTGGCTTGTGGATGCGGTCCTTACGTACTTATCGTAACGCTCTCTGTGCGGAGGGACGCGCAGGCATTTACACTCGTTAAAAAGGGACTAGATTTAGTAAATATTCAGATGACATGAATTTCTTTTCTCCTTCTAGTCTCAAATACTTTTACAATCTAAGGTTTCCTGAAAGAAAACTCAATTTTTGAGTTAAGCTCGCCTTTGTACATCTTTTTTCTATATTTACAAATGTATTTACATGTTTGTGTACAATAAGAATAAATAAATAAAAAATTGTTTTGTTAGGTGGTCCAAAACTGCGATGAGCTGTTTGAACGTGAACAGCTTTCGGCAGCGCCCGACGTCGGCTGGCCCGACTGCTTCAACTCCGGCGTGTTTGTGTACACCCCTTCCGCGGACACTTTTAGCCAGTTAATCACTTTCGCACAGGAGCGTGGCAGCTTTGACGGTATGACATTGTCTATCTATACTATTATAAAATTGTTAAAAGTTAAATTTTATAAATCAAAAATATTAAAAAAGAACTACGCAGATCGACTAATTAAGGGCTTTTGAAACCATATCCGTCGATGTTTGTTTTTTTGTTTGAGCTTCACGGCATGTTTCATCAAAATCGAGGCAGTAGAATTGAAGATACAGCTTGATCCCTGTTTTAGTAGCTGCCGTTAAGGTACGAGAGCTCAAGTAAAAGTGGATATTTGTCTTTTTATATAAATCTGTTTTGGGATTTCTCATGTGGCGAATAATCGATATTCACGCGGGCAGAGCCGCCGACAAAAGCTAGTATTATATAAGTTTAATTTATTATTTATTTATACTTCATATACATAATGTAAAAGCGCACTCAGCATTCTCAATCAGCCTATCTGATAATGCGGAGATAAAATAGTAGGTGCTGTTTCTAATAAATGACAGGAGAATGGAAACCGATGCTTCAATATTTAACATATTAACAACACGAACAATAATAATTGTTGCTACAATTGTATAATGTTATACAATTGCGGTGTGACGCTGCGTGGCACAATAATGGCGTCACTCCGTGACTACCCCTGGATGCTGTGCAAACGAGCTAAGGAGTGTACCACGATAATGGAAAGCAGCGTGATTCTGTTATTCAATTAAAATCTATTGCGATCTCCAAGACGCCTGCCAAGCGTAGAGATTATGGCAGATCCCTTCTTTTCAAAGAAGAGGCTGATGTTCAGCAGTAGACGTCTGCGGGATGATGAGTGTTTTACAGAAACTTCAATATTTTTTTATAATAGCACTACGAATAGCTAGGAATAAAAAATTATGCCAATAAGTCAGTTTATACTTTCAAGTTCACACTTCTTTATCTATAAAAGAAGTCTGCTTTCTTATTTTAATTATAATTTTACTTCTACAATATATGCTAACGTTCAGGTGGTGACCAAGGCCTGCTCAACTCGTTCTTCTCGGGCTGGGCGCGCGGCGACATCAGCAAGCACCTCCCGTTCATCTACAACGTCACTTCAGCCGCGTTCTACTCGTACCTGCCCGCTTTGAAACAGTGAGTGTCGTTTTGCTAATGTTGTAACAATTTTAAGAGTCAACCTTAAAAAATTATAAATTGAATAAAAATAGGTCAGGGAGTACTTAGTCTTTTTGATTTCAGTATATAAATGGACGTAAGTATACGGGTAAGCAACCCTGGCCCCCCGAGCTATTATTGTCTTTTCCTACTCCTTCCGAGATAATAGTATCCTATAGTCCTTTTCTTAAATTCCATATTCCTTGCTCACTACAGCTTCCCTACCTCATCCTCTTACCTTTCCTCTCCACTAAGCCGTGAGAACGTAATGAGGAACTTTAACACTTTTCAACTTTATAAAATGGTGGCGTCGTGGCGAAATGTGGGCTGCGGATAGCTACTTTGCTATATTATCATCGACCATAGCAGGTGGAAAGAAGTAGTCTCTGCCTACCCCAATGGGAAAGAGACGTGACTGTATGTATGAATAAAAACTGATATCTGTTTTACGATTTAGATTCATTTGTAGCATGATTTTGATTGTGATTTTTTCACCATGATTTAAGCCGTGGTCTGCTATGTAGGGGATGTATTGTAGCTACGGGGTGGATCGTGATGGTCAATAGCCGTTTAATGTTATCCGTGTTGTCATCAAAATCTCTTCCATGACTTGTAAAATAGTACACGTCATTTTGTTGTTAATTCTATTTGATTATGGTGAGAAGTGAATTATTGTTGCCACAATGAACTATATTGTGGCAGCATCCTGCCATGCCACGGCGATCTCCTGGGCGTGTGCCAAGTGTGAATGTTTTACACAAATCCGCTTTTTATCAAGCAGTTTTGGCCTATATTTTAAATTAAATATTGGCTTAGTATTTGAAATGATAAATTACTGTTGTTTGTTTAATTATTATACCTTTTGCGGATCGATTTGTTATGTTAAGAATTTTTGCAATCTTCGTGGTTTTTTTTTTCTAAACAAGATATCGTTACGACAGTGATATTTCTCGTATCGTCCTCACTCGTATTCGTTCTCACTGCAGGGGCATAAGGAGGTCCTTATGCCCCTGGGAGGTCCCTAATCAGGAGGGATATTAAACCGTAGTTTACTAGGCTGGTCCAGTGCGGGTTGGTATTTACCGAATGGATCGTTATAAATATATGCATGTGTCAAACGTTTGATTTTTAGCTATGGGCAAGATCTGAAAATTATCCACTTTATCGGTGCTGCCAAGCCTTGGTTGCAACAGTTCAACTTTGAATCCGGCACCGTCGATGCACCTGAACACATACGTGGTCTACTTCAGCTTTGGTGGGATCTATTCGCCTCCCAAGTCCATCCGCAGCTCGATACGTCTATGGTAATTAATTTGTTATTGTTGTACACCAGATTATCAATTCAACTTTTATATGACTACAAACAATTGTCTTTCGAGACATTATATTAAGTAGCATCACTATGAGTTTCATTTTAGTGCATTCATTTAAATGAACAGTTCTTTACTAAATTGAGTCACAAACTCTTTTTAAAGACTAGCTTGACAAAATGTTGATACAAATGGTACCGATAACTAAGTTTCCAAGTACAAGAAATACGGTAACCTCAAATGATATTAAATTGCTATTACATATAATAAATGGACTAGATATTGAATGTCATATGGATTACTATTATGTTACATCACCCGTCTCTTTGTGGTTTGTTGCCACAAATGTCTCACGTTAACCGATAGAGTAAAACGATCCATTCTTACATCTATCTGCGTTCTGAACACTACATTATGTTTTGCAAGCATTCACGAAAGGACAATAAAATTACAGAGGTGAGGCTTAGAACAGTTTTTGATTTCTCCGATTAAATGTTTTTCAGTATGTATAGATGTTGATCATAAATAAGTTTATTTTTTTGTGTTGTAGTTTATCTTAGGGCTTAAGTGTGTACCCCAGAGTGACTAAATAACGACTCGCAGTACATATAATAGCTTGCACTTCCAGCTTGTGCACTGCAATGCTACTTGTTGCACTTTTATTTTGATTACTTGATTATCATATTGTGTGAAATAACTGTTTCTCCAAAATACTAACATAATCTAATTTTACAAAGTTTTGGCTGGCAAATCCTTCTTGCGCGGTTCGGTATACTATTAAAATTGGGATGGAGTAGATGGTGTTGGTATTTTGGTAGAATACACAATTGCAGGACTTTATAAACATACTAAACACAGTTTTAAAACAGTCTTTTTTTTAATTTTTTCATCATGATCTTTATGAATACTTTTTTTACTATAATGCAGTGTATGTTTATTGAGTTGTGTATTTTTTAATTATTAATATTATACTAATGATTCGCTTGAACACAGTTTTCGCACTGATGAATGGTGGTGCGTGAAACTTAGTTCAAGTGTTAGATTGCATGCTCTTCTGACTGAGCAATTTCACTTCAACCAATAGGTTGAGGTGGAGGAAGCCCAGGAAGCCCTACCGACGTTACCCCCACATGATGTCAGTCAACAATACCACTATCAGCCGACGGTGGACCCTGAGTCAGAATTTGCGTGGCATCATCCAAACGTGCAAAATGCATTCGAAGATAAATCGCGAGAAGCAAATATCGATCTATCACAGTTTCATGATCCATGGCATATTTATAGAGGAAATATTCCAGCAAACGTGGATGATGCAACCAGTCATCATTCAGAATTTGCGAGAGTAAAAGAACAAGATGATATAAGAAAATATGCTTGGAAATATCAAGTTCAACAAGTTATGAATGCGCATTTAGATCAGCAACAACAGAAACATCATAGTTACCATGACAGTTATCAACAATATCATTATTTACTACCTGTGCATAATCAAAACTATGATAATCATACTCAAGACACAGAACAGTATTTGCTTCATGATACACACTCGGAACGCAAGCATGAGCATCAATATTATTACAAGCATCAGAGTCATGATCAAGAACAACATCCTAATCACACACATCATCCTCATCAAAGCCGCTATTACGATCAACCGCAATACTATGATCACAACCACTATCGCCAAATAAATCACGAGCAACATAGTTACCCGCCGCCCATTTTTAATTCTAGTCATATCCAAAACGATAGTCATCACGCTCATAACGAAGATCAAATGCATAAACACGAATATTGTAATCACCTTCCTAATTTTCAGTCTTACATCGAGGAGCAAACACACAAACACAAAGATTATACCCACACTTACAACTCTCACATCGAAGATCAAACGCAACAATACGAAGAATATATCCACACTTACAACGCTCACATCGAGGACCAAACGCACAAATACGAAGATTATAGTCACACTAATAAATCTCACATCGAGAATCAAATGCATAAATACGAAGATTATAGTGACACTTATAAATCTTACATCGAGGATCAAACACAAAAACACGAAGATTATAATCATACTTACACGAAACCTAGTCATAACATCTTAGAATCATTTTCCCAAGACGGAAATAACACAATACATCAAGAAATCAATAAGTCAGTACACCTTGTTCAAATGGATAATGAAAGAACATGCAACCAGCATGCACATAAAATACATCGGATACAGGTTGCCAATGAAACCAAACGGATCATGAACGCAGACGTTTCAGATACAGAGAGTGAAAACTACAGCGACGTTATGCCCAGGCATCCGTACGATGGTTACTATTTGAGGCACAAAACTACAATAAACTCGTATGGTCGGAAAATATGCACGCATGAAGTACCACCTACGCCGCCTCCGTCGCTACCCCTGGAATCACCGGCTATGATAAAAAAATTCCCTATTCATTCCGAGGATGCAGATTCGGCAACAAATAGTGCCGAAAATCATGTAAGTTATCTTCTGAATTGCATTGGACTTTCAGGTAAAATTTTATTAAAACTTCTTACCCTATTAAATTTGCTCGTTTTTTGAATGAAATTAAATAACTGCAACTTCTTAGTTTGTAGGCTAGCTTTGCATGCTTATATACCTCAAATTATTATCTATATATGCAAGTGTATAATAACATTTCAGGTTACTTTCCTGAGTAGTACTAGATATATCGAGCTATAGAATATATAATTTATGTTTCAGAGTGGAGTTGCTGGCAACTTAGCCCGAGTGCTGCCCGGTGCGGCAGGTCAACGTGAAGCCTTGGATGAACTAACTCGTCGGCAGGGATGGGAAGCTGGCAATATTGATTACATGGGAGCAGACTCTTTTGAGAATATTTGGGCAAGGATCTCGCAAACATTGAGCAAACCTCGCCAGTCACCTCCAAAACAATCTCCACCTAGAGAAGTCGTTCCTCCAACGGAGCTTGAACCGATTGAGGTTCAATCTGCTGTAGTGGCGCAAGAATCACCCGCCGGTCAAGTTGAAGTAGTTAAGGAAGCTCTGCCTGGAGAAGCTTCAAAACTAATTGAAACTGTCTCTGCAGTTGTATCAACTGAAGTTCCTATGAAGGCTCCTACCCCTGTCGAGTCTTTCACCTCTGTGGAGGCTACCACCCCTGTTCCTGTGGTCTGTCCCCCTGCTTCTGCAGAAATTCCTGTACCTGTGGTTTGTCCTACTGCTCCTGAAGAAGCTCCTATTCCTGTGGTCTGTCCTCCTGCTTCTGAAGAAATTCCTGTTCCTGTGGTCTGTCCCACTGCCCCTATAGAAACTCCTGTTCCTGCGGTCTGCCCTCCTGCCCCTGCAGAAACTCCTGTTCCTGTAGTCTGTCCACCTGCCCCTGTAGAAACTCCTGTTCCTGTGGTCTGTTCCCCCGCCCCTATAGAAACTGCTGTTCCTGTGGTCTGTCCTCCTGCCCCTGCAGAGACTCCTGTTCCTGTGGTCTGTCCGACTGCCCCTGCAGAAACGCCCGTTCCTGCGGTCTGTCCACCTGCCCCTGCAGAGACTCCTGTTCCTGTGGTCTGCCCGATTGCCGCTGCAGAAACTCCTATTCCTGCGGTCTGCCCACCTGTCCCTGAAGAGACTCCTGTTCCTGTGGTCTGCCCAACTGCACCTGCAGAAACTTCCATTCTTGCGGTCTGCCCACCTGCCCCTGCTGAGACTCCTGTACCTGTGGTCTGCCCGGCTGCCCCTGTAGAAACTCCTGTTCCTGTGGTCTGCCCACCTGCCCCTACAGAGACTCCTGTTCCTGTGGTCTGCCCCACTGCCCCAGTAGAGCACCCTGTAACAACAAAGGTAGTTACACCAGCAGAAACGGCTCCCAAATCTGATGAAAAAGCTCCAGCAGAATCACCAGTGACGGTGAAGACAGCAGTAGCTCCGACTGCCAAAGCAGTTTCTGCCGCTCCTAAAAAACCTGTGCCTTCAGATACTACATTGGCGTCTGAAGCTCCCACGGAGTCCGTAGTGTCTGTGTCAACACCTGCCCCTATAAAATCTACGACTGCACCAGTTCCAACTTTGGATTCAACGCTCGCAGCCGGTGAGCCAGTAAAAGTTGCAAAGCAGCCTGTAAAAACGACTGAAAAATCCGTAACAACAAAAAAGGCACCTGCTCCATCTGTGGAGAAAGTAGAAACTCAAAAGAAAGTAACAGTGGAGACTCCTGTTAAGACTTCTAAAGTTGCGGAGCCCGTCGCTAGTCCAACCACGCCAGAGAAGACGTCCCTCGAGCCAGAGAGCGACAGCCCCCCTCTAGCTCATACTCCCACCAAAGGAGATGTTCCCGTTGTGACCGCAGCAAAATGTGAGTATATGCACTACGATGGACGCACCGAGGATAGCTAACGGCTTTGCACTGTCAGTTCTCACCGAGTTCATTTTGCAGTTTTTCAGACTTCTACTAATATGTTTATAGTACGCGCATCGTTCTACGCGGTGACTTCGTGTAATGCATAAACTCGAACGGTCAGACGCGCACCACGTAGAAATCGATGTGTCATTGTTTTTTTTTCTCTTTTGTGCCGCTTTGTGACGTTTGGTTTTTATGTTTATTTATTACTGAGCAATATATACGTTTCAAAATTCGTTGTTATTTCACCCAGCTACCGAGGAGGCAGCGCAAGAGACGCGGCTTTGATAGAACAGGTAATAACAATAATTACACTTGGACTCAACACAATTGTGTTTTCAACGGCCTTGGGTCACGGTGGTGGAAATCCGTGTCGATTCTTCTCTCGATATAAGCTACGAAATCTTATGTGATCTATTTCACAAGCATTAACATATTTATTACGATACTTTTTTTGGGTGAATGTGCAATATATAATATTTCATTCTTAAATGTCAGTTTTCAATGTATTTTCTCTTATAATTCTGTATATTGGGTTGCGTTCAAGTGGATGCAGATCGTAGGGACGGTTAGTTGAACACTTGTGAGGTTATTTCTAAAGAATGAACATAATATCAATAGAAGTTTTTGGAGACAAATAACCGAATGAGTGTTATATATACAGTTGTAGTTGTTCCACATTATCGAGCAATACAGTTGTGAATAACCATGTGTTGCACCCACCCCAAATTGTTACGATATAGTACCTACCATGTTGTAGCAGTTTGGCACAATTTGTTTTTATGTTCCGCTTTTCACACATTTCACACATTGCAAGGAACATTATTCAACGCATAACCATCGCGGTACACGTGTCACTTAGCACCAGCACCAGCGCATTGTAATTGTACTATAACGTACTAAATTGTTAGTGGCATGCTTCCTCTCAGATCGGAACTGCAACGTTTATTCTAAAACAGAAATTTAAGTTACAAGTACCTTCATAAAACAATATGTCATTGAATAAATGTTAATTATTTTTACTGATTAGGCTGAGGATTCGAGAGGATGCTAGAAAATTACTTAACTGGATATTTTATTCCCATTCAGGTAATTTATTACAATAATACTTATTTGTAATTACCATAATTCCCTATTTACCAGACGCCCAGCACCAATAAACAAACGAAAATAATACTCCTTGTAATGACAGCTTCCGAACAGATCTCTGCTGAAACTGACTCACCTAACCGTCCGCTTGCATCGTTTCGATTTAACCATGTAGCTTTGTTTTTCCCCCACTTTGTTCCAGGCCCTAACCGAGCTTGTTCACTAATGTGACCGCCATACTAACGACAAGTCTAATCGCTCGAGAGTATATAAAGGCGGGAATAAATTGGTTGTGTAGCCGAGGAGCGCCGGAAGCCCGCGGGGAAGCTGAAACTGGTCCCCCCTGCCGCCGCAGACCCGCTCCCCACCCCCGACAGCGAGCTAGAGGATGCGGCGGCGCTTGCGCAATCCATCATCGCGAGCGAGTTGCGCACACCCACTGTCACATCACCGCCGCCGCCCGCCGCCGCCGCCGCTTCACCGCCGCCTCTAGCGCAAGAGACACGTCTCTCCGTGGAGGAGCCCGAGGTGCCCACGCCGCCTATAGGTGCGGTGTCGCTCGCGCAGATCGGCGTCAAACCGACTAAGGGAAAATCCACCATTGCCGCGCAGATAGAATCTTCTGTGACGGAAAAGGTCCAGCCGGCGACGACCACGTCTCCTGAGGCGTCGACGACGCCGGCCGAGCCCGTCCCGGCGCCGGCCGCGGACGTGCCGAAGAAGAAGGTCGTGAAGAAGGTGGTGAAGAAGGAGGGCGCCGGGGGGGAGGCGCCCGTACCGCCGCCGCGTAAAAAAGAAAAGAAACCCAAAGAGAAATGAGCGCCCGCGCCACGCTCCCGATAGTTCCTCTGCTGTGCCATACCTTACCCTCACCACATGTTGAATGTCTATTTAATTTCGAATATGCTTTGTATCTTGTAATCTTTGTATTTTGTAATAAAATTATGTATGTTAGAATTATTTTTATATTACCATCACATGGTTGATGAGGCCTATTGTTTAGTTTCAAGTTTTATATTCTTTTTTATATTAATTTTCTCATTACCTATTTTTGTTTTTAACCTATTTTTGAATGATTCGTTTTTATTGTTTTAAAATACGATCTACCAAATGATGAAACTGAAGGTGTTTTTATAAAACTAATTCTATTAAATTTTGTAATAAAAGTCTAATTTTCAAAATTGTTGTTTATATTTAGTCTAAATGTTGTAATTCATTTGAAGAACGAAGTAGTAGATATATAATCCTATTTCAGGGATTATCTATCTTAAAACAAAGCGAAAGTATAAAATTGTGGGGACGTCTAAATAAAATTCAGAAACCATATTTGGTACATATCCCGTTTGATGCCAGGGTCTTCCGGGGAAAACACTCCCCACAGCCCAAGATTTTTTCATGATTATATGAAATCAATTGGAATAAATTATACGTATATGTGCATATTTAGAACATTCTAAAAACGTAAAATAGTTCTTTCAAACTGAAACAAATATGTAATGCAGGGCTATAGATGAAAACTAAACGTTGAAATCACACAATAATTTGTATTCACAAAATGTATTTTTAAATTTAACTAATTGCCTGCTAATTTCACTTGCTCTGCTGAACCAACCTCATCAACTGCTGTACAGACTGATAATCTAATGCGAGGGCAGACCAGGTACAGTCTTCATATATTTTTCGGGCTGTGGTAAGAAACGGCTGTTTTACACACTAGCTTTACCCTGCGGCTACGTCCGCGTGAAAGTCAGTTTTCCGCTACATGGGAAATCCGACACAGTCATAGATTTATATAAAAAAAACTATAACTACTTTTACTTTACCTCTCGTACCTTAACGGCGGCTACTAAAACAGGAATCAAGCTGTATTTTCAATTCTATTAGACCGATTTTGATGAAACATGCCGCATTACTTAAGTCGGAATAGTACCTTTAAGAATGTAACAGTTTAACCAAAATCTACCAGCTGGTTTTCGCGTGAAGCCCGAACAAGCAAACAAACATCGACGGATTCTGTTTCAGAAGCCTTTAGTTAGTCGATCTGAGTAGTTTGTTTTATCTTTATTTTTGAAAATTTGACATTTAAGAATTTTATAATAGTATAGATACCTACTTTTTTGACATATAGTAGCGAACGAAATATACTGTACTATTGTTGTAAAGATTTAAGTATACGGTAAGGAACAAAAGGTTATTTTTCTAAATCGTTATTTACATTAAACATTTAGTATTATCAAATTTTAAATTGATTTATCTACAACTTTATTCAAGTGGCACTTCTAAATAATAAATCAATTATATCGTAATGAATCAATTACATTAGAGCTACCCCCGTTTTTATATTACTCCTTATCGAAGAAGATCGTGAACATTTTCAGTGTGAAATGGCAGATCTATGGCGATTGACATCGAAAATTGATGCAGAAATAGATGTAGAGAAAGTAGGGGAGGGTTAACCCTGCATTGGGACACCCAAACAGGCTGTACAAAATACAGTAAGTAGTGTTGGCTACGACATATCGCTCATCCAATAGAACAACGACGTAATTACATTTTTGCAATTTATCTGAAGAAGCGTTTCAGTTTAAAATTGGATTGTACCCATTTTGTAAATCATATCAATTATCATGATTTTTCATAATTTATTTATAGATTATTATTAATAATTTGAGCATTCTCAGAAAAATCCACATTAAACAACAAATCATCGAAATTAAACAAAAAATAACATTTTAACTTTTTTCAATTACGTCATTATTCTATTGGATGGGCGATATGCGGATAGAACTATTTCTTAATTATATGTACAAAAGTCTACAGCTACCAAATAAGTAGATTTCGGTTCATAAGGTCCTATTATGCACATCTAGAAACGGACGACCCCACGGGTAGGCCTAGTTAGCATTTGAGTAGATTGTGATGCAAGGAATATTTGCCACAGTAGGACATTTCATAGATTACCTCCGCATTTCGGAAGTTATGATAAACTCTGGATCTCTGCCGGTAGGTATTTACTAAAAATAATTGAAGGTATTGTGGAGGCAGACTAAGCTCCAGTATTATCCACATTTAAAGATGCTTCAGTTTATCTGTGGTCTATCTAGATGTAGGTTGTACACATATTTAGATACGAGCTTTTGCCCTTGGCTCCGCCCGTGTGAATGTCGGTTTACTGCTAC
>WUAW01014941.1:66671-80237 GCA_017165845.1 Thaumetopoea pityocampa | reverse complement strand
CGGGGAATCGAACCCCGGTCTCCCGCGTGACAGGCGGGGATACTGACCACTATACTACCGAAGACTTGTTATTCCTTTTAAATTTATAAAATGCATCCGAATATAAATTTTGAATGTTATTTGATCATATTAATATAAAATTAACAAATTTTAAAAATTATTTTTTAGACATTCAATTTTAATTTCAAAATTCGAAAACTATTTATAGATAACAAAATTTGAAATTCGAAAAAGATTTTTAGGTGTCAAAAAATACCAAAAGTCACATTGAAATAAAATTGTAAATTAGATTTAAATAAATCGAATTATGTACCAGTTATATTTGTTGGTTTTCAGAATTTTTTAAAGAACAACATTTATGATTATGACGTGTGGAATGCAATGTAGAAAAGTTAAATAGCGAGAACGCGCCATCTAGTGTATCGACAGGTAATTAAAAAAAATAAAAGTTTGAATAAGTCGTACGCTATTAAACATAGATGCCACTAATAAGAGTAATAAGCTGGTATTAATTATAATCCGCTCTTTCTGAACGGCGTTTTTGTTCATTGGTAACAAACATTTTTTAATTGTTCGATGATATTAACTATTAAAATAAGGTTGAGAAAATGGACTGCTTTTTCTCCTATCTTTGATACTTTGTTAAAAAAGACAATTACACTACAATCAATATACCCTGTGCTATATTCAGACTTGTTACAAAATGTCTTATGAAAGAGTTTTTTTAAGATACATATGGAATGAAAAAGTATATTTACCTAAGCAATCAAGTGGGATATTGTTAAATAGGGAATTTAAACTAAACCTTAGAAGTTTTAATCGTTTCTAACACGTTTCGTTTTTTAATTGACTGAGTGACTATTTTCTGTTAAGTTTATGTCTTAGAATATATGAAAAATCTAGAAAAAAGTAATATTAATTAGATATATTACTTCGATTACTCTTAAAACGATCAAGACTAATTAGATGGAATCAAAAAAGTTTATGAGATATACCTAAGCGGACTAGCTCAGTAATAATTCATGTTGTAAAGACCTTACAAACTAATTTAAATCAATGGTAAAAATAAATTTGTATACGTAATTGTTTACTTTTTAACTGTATAGTACATACATACATAGACTCACGCCGATATCCCATAAGAGTAGGCAGAGGCCATAGTACATACTACATACATACATACAGTCACGCCTCTTTCCCATTGGGGTTGGCAAAGATCACTTCCATCCACCTGCTACGATCGTTTGATGTAGCAAAGTGGCTATCCGCAGCCCACATTAAAAGTTCCTGATTGCATTCCCAGGGCGTAATGGAGAGGAAATGAAATAAGATGAGGTGGGAAAGGTATATTGAGAAAGGAATATGGAATTTAGGTGAGGGACTATAGGATATAGGATACTACTATCTCGGAAGGAGAAGGAAAATACAGTTGTAGCTCGGGAGGCCGGGGTCGCTTACCCGTATACTTAAGTCTATTTGCCGGACAAGCCAAAAGACTAAGTACTTCCTGACCTTATTATATATTATATTATATTGCATTATAGTATATTGTTTATTTTTTCAAGCAGTGGATAGGTCTAGTTCCTCTTAAATTTCGTCACTTCAATTTCTTCACCCACTTTATGTTTCCTCTACATTGGTGTAAATTCTGCTGTATCACAATTTAACTAAATTTAGGCTCTCCCCATATTTTTCGAATGCTAAACGCCAAACGAGAGAGCAACAATTTTGGTGCTGTCAGTCAGAACATGCCGATTAAAAGCGCTATATTTTTTGTACCTTTTGACAGAAATGTAGATCGGTACTCGCTGAAAATGTCTGAAAACGTTATGGTTTTGGTGATTGGTATTACAAAAAATAGGAAGAGTCTAAATTAAGTTTATGTAGTGCTACATCAGAATTGACACTATTACTTATTTTGCCTGGTTCATGGATATAAAGTCTGCTTAGATACATAATAATATATGGATTATAAATAGATAAATATAACCAACCCACACTTGGTCAGCGTGGTAGACTATGGCCTAATACCCCTCCTAATTAGGAAAGATCCATGCCCCTGTAGTGGGGTTCAACATGGACTCGGGATGAAGGTGATGAAATAAATAAATATAAAATATTAATAGTACAATCCAATTAAAGACCAATACAACAGAATATCATATCGTATGATATTATCGTATAATATAGCCATGGGTCTACTATAAATATTTTCAACTAGCTTTTACCTGCGGCTCCACCCGCGTGAATGTCAATTTTTCGCTACATGGGAAATCTTGAAACAATCTTAGATTTATATAAAAAGCCTTATAACCACTTTTACTTGAGCTCTTGTACTTTAACGGCGGCTATTAAAACAGGGATCACGCTATATCTTCAATTGTATTGAACCGTTTTTGATGAAACACCACAATATCTATGTTGGCATACCTTTGAGACTGTAATAGTTTGACCAAAACGCTGTTTTTGCGTGAAGCTCGAACAGACAAACATCGACGGATTAGGTTTCAGAAGCCCTTAATTAGACGATCTCAGTAGTTATTTTTTTAATATCTTTGATTTAAAAAAAATGACGTTTAATAATTTTATAATAGTATAGATAGATAGATAGATTGTATGTGTACTTTTTGAGATCCTTGTTATGGTAGTAGTGCATTCAGAACTTGATTGTTAGGGGGCGGACATTACGACTCTCGAGCGGGTCTAAGCTCTATAATTTGCTACAAATTGCTGACAGAAACAAACAAGCCACATGCAACAGGACCGCTCTCGTTACGGCTATGCGCTTTAATTATATTACGATTATTTGGTTATATAATAACTATACCGTCATGATTATTATACCCAAAGAATAGATTATATAATTTTCAATATTCTCGGTGGTCTTATCATGATAATACGATTAATGAAAATGACCGGAGGACATCACTAATTGCGATACGACCTCCCCATTGTAGTTTAAATCGTTCCGAATCTATAAATCGTATCGTATCTGTGCATCTAACAAGTAGTGACCATCTAGTGCAATACATTGTGATTTCTAGCTGTTGACACTCACTAGGTATTATTCAGTCTCATTTCAAACTGTGTATTTATTAGTTACAGTTTTAGCTTCATTGGCTAACAAACATCCAAAAGGACATGGCCGTGATTTGTACAGAGCTACAGTCCCTGATAAAAATATTAAGTGATCAAACGAAGTTACCTCACCTCTAGTGTCGTTCGATCATTATTATATGAAGTGTACCATTTGAAGATATATACTCGTATTTAACACAATGTTCCTTCATTTGTTTTTTTTTAATTTCCTTCATTGCAATTTGGTTTGGTTGCCTTAGTGACGTGTAAGAACTAAGTGGTAAATATATATTGAGAGTAAAGCGCTGAGTTATAGTCATGTACACTGATATACAGTATGTCATATTAAAGCTTACAGCTATGTGTTTAACAGTTTAACTTTTATGATCAGATAAGAAGCGAGCAAAATGTGCTACATTTTGAATAGCAATTATCAAAAAATCCGAGATTTATAAATTTAGATACGTTAATCACAGTTTAATTTTGTTTAATATTGAAGATGCATTAATTTCTATTTGAAGTTCAAATATATGTATATGTCTGAAATGCGTTATAGATAAAGCGTTTACTATATAGCATTTCGTTTCACGCGGGGGGTGAAAAGTGGATTACGAATAGTCTTTGCTTGTTGCAAGTGGAAAGAAATGATCTCTGCCTACCCCTATTCTTCGGTAGTATAGTAGTCTATATACCCGCCAGTCACGCGGGAGACCAGGGTTCGATTCCCCCGAGGGAAAAGTGATTATATGTGTGTATGTATGTTTACTAGCAAGGCCTAGAGTTCATCACGACTTAAGCCTAGTTCGGACTATGCTAGTATTTTAGTCGAGTAGCGAGTATTTCAGTAACTAAACGTGTCTGAACACTAAATCTTTGGTGTTCAGACACGTTTAGTTGCTAAAATACTCGCTACTCTACTAAACGCGTGTTCTCAACGAGGCGAAGTTCTTATTACGAGTCAGCAATCGTGGGTGGTCTCATACCTCGTTAGTTCTGTGAGTAGTTTTCATTGTACAGGTAGTAATAATTGGTAATGTGTATACGTAACGGAACTAGAATTTGTATTTTTCGATATGGTATGATGCGCTGAGTGTCAATAATTAGAAATAACAGTTGGAAAATGAATATAAATTCGAATAAAATCACATATAATTTTAACAGTGATTGAAACTAATATTTTTTTACCTAATATGTAAATAATAGATTATGTTATCAAATTTATTTTGATTACTCTTTTGTACAAATCGAATAATTGTACAAATGAGTAATCAACGTAATTTATCTCCTTTTGAGAATGTTTTATTACAATTTCGATCTAAATCAAATTCATTTTTATGTTGGACTTTTCGACGTTACTCATAACCATCGCCTTAACTATGTCAGCCTAATCTACAGAAAAGACCCATTTTTAAATTGTTTGTCTGTTTCTTGTTCATCCGGTCAGTCTTCAAATATCTGAACCCATTTTGATATGATTTTTAAGGACACGATGAGGACTTTTCAGAGAGCTATCTAGGGATTCTTGTAATAAATAATTAGGATCCTGCGTAAAATTTGAAATACTGTAAAAATATAGTCAGTTATCTAACAATCCTCAATTATGTAGACCAGCGAGTCATATATATAAATCTATTCTATGACGCGAGTTAAAAATACTTGTCTGTAATAGCGCCATCTAGTAAGGTATGGAGGCAGTTGTTCAAAAGTTGGTTAGCTTGTAGTTCTGACTCCGTCATTTCACTTCGTGCCAACAAAAATAACAACGAGCAGGCAGGGGCCGTCCACGAGCCTTGTGCCATGAGATGTAACGCACACATAAAAAAAAATTACGATGCTGCCGCGTGCGTATAGAGTGGCTCGCGTCACACAAACAACCAGTTTGACAGAAATCGTTTTAAGTGAAGGTTGTGTCGCTTAATTTCGTAGAATAACATTATATTTATCAATGTTTATAAACAGAATTCGATTAAAATATTGAAAAAGTTGTTCATATTCATGAATAAAATTAAATAATTTTGTGCATTTATATCGTAATTCGTAAGTTTAGATAGTTTTTTGGTTGTATTTGTTCGTTTTAAATCTTTGAATGCGTATAACTTCTATCTGCTGAACTCAACGTTGTAAATTTTGGACGGTGGATGAAAATGTGAAGAAAATGTGTTATGGTCAACTTTCTGTGATGAACAGTCAAATGTTGGGTCTTTGAAACAGTCGTGAAGCAGACAGGAACTATGAAGTGGCTGATATTGCTAATGTTATTACCGGCGTGTTTGGCACATCTCAATGTTTATTTGAGCAGCGCTGAAGTATGGAGATTATTGGGTAAGTAGGTATTAGTGGTGAAGTGTGAAAATTTTAAAATTGGAGTCTCCTATAAAGGTCACCCACCGTACTTAATAAATTCGTACTTCTTAATTGTAATCTTCAGTTATTTCTGTCACTAAATAGGTTTATACGTGTATTGGGTAGAGTTTTCAAATGGAAGGATTTAATCTACATATAAGGACGTCTTGCACGTAACCATAAGTGGTGCATTAGTATGTTTATATTTTCGCTATTGGTAAGTTCCTTTAGAAATTTCCAATTATATTGTATTTTTTGTTATAATTTGAGCCGCTAGTTTCACTCTCAAAGAATTTACACAATAATAATATTCCGGACACACACATCGATCTAGTCCTAAACAAGGATTCCCTACAGCGAATACAAGATACATCTTTGGGTACTAGAAATGATATACATACTTATACAGATAAATACTAATACTTATAAAGATAAATATGTCCATGACTCGGATACAAGCGTTTGTGCTCATCACACAAATTTTGCCCGTGCTGGTTCGAACCCGAGACTCATTGGTAGAGAAAGCGGAGTCCCTGTCACTGTAGCACTCAGTCGTCAAATTATCACGGGTTCGTATACTACTGTCGAATGTCACGCAAAGAAAGTCACCCTTCTACCCAAATGTCCACCCTTCTTTTGCAGAGTAGTTAATCATGGTAATTACAGAATTACTAAACATAGGTAAATAGCGGGTTTTGCCATTTTAAAAAGAAAATATTAGTAAAGAAAACTGTAATTCTCCAGATTAGGTCCACCGAGGCTTATCGACTTGAAATATATTTTAAATGATAGTGGACCTGCGACTGTTAAAATCCCCATTTGGGGCAATCGACACTTTATTACTATTTACTTAGTTTACGTTTTCTACAACAACCTAACACGCTCCTGCTAGCTTCGCTCGTCGTTGTACCTATTTTTGGCCATTTATTGTGTTATTTTGCCCTTAAGGAAGATTTTACACCCATCACTACAGTAAAATCGTAAGTACTAAAATACAATATGGCGACTTCCATTAGGACATGATTTTAAAAATTTCAAATATTCTTTTCTCAGAAGTGGTTGAATTGCCCCAAATGGAACATTTAAAATATACTACAGACGTGGATTCTCCATCGATTAAAATATATTTCAAGTCAATAACCCTTAGTGGACCTAATTCAGATTAGAATTATTAAGAAAACTGTTAGTAGCGCAGAATAATTGACGTTTATCATCGTTTATATTCACAATTAAAATCGTCACGCGTATCATCCACTTCGGGCAGAGATGTGTTTTTGCTATTGCACGCGTTCAGATTTGTATATCTTACGGTTTTTTTATAAAGCAAGTGATAATTATAGATTTACGATCCACTTAATCGAATCCAGGACTTTGTGAATATCAAGCAAACGCTTGACTACTCAATTCCATTGTTTGTTTCAATCCTGTAACATTAGATATTTTATTGTACCTGCGATCATTATTATTATTTTTTTTTATCTCTTACCTTGAGCTAAGTATAGATAAAAAAATTGAAAACTTATGTAGATTAAAATTATGTTAGTAAAAAAAATTAAAAAACTGTCAATAATGTTGATTCTCAGAACGAAGCGGTGGGTACTACAGATCTCCACCTCCACTCTTAATAAAAGCAAATTTACGTTTTTCTGTCTGCCTCTGTTACCTCATTACAACTAAATCGGTAATCAAAATATTTTGAAATTTAGTAGCGTGGTAGATGTCTAGTACGTTTATAAGCTATAATAGCCGAAATCGTAATTATCATTATCAATTTTCTTATTCCAAGTGTTAATAATTCTTAATTTTGTTACCAGGGACCGTCTTCCTACTCAATCTACTCCATATTGCTCAATTTTTAACATCCTCAATAGTGAACCATTGGTTATGATGCTTGGTGAATGAGCTCAGTAATGAGCCCCATTGATTGGTGTTATTGCTCACGACATCCAGCGAGCTTTTTAGGGAGGACACGAATTCGTGTTCCAATATCAACATTATATTCATCACGATCACAAGTTCCTAGTTTCAGTAGGGTAATTAAAAAAAAAACACGACTGCTACTTGACCATAGACATTTCATTTTTTTTTTTAATTTTACGTTTAAGCCACCAAGGCAAGGATGCATGCAAAGATTGTAACGATCTATACTCGGTTTAGCTGGTCATCAATTATACATGTGCCATTAATTTAAAATAGAAATTTGACGTAAAAGCATGAAAATATATAATTCGTTCTAATGACACTGATCCAAGTGCTATTTAGTACCATTTTCCTTGTAATCTCGGTGCTTTATTAGAAGTTTCCTTACAATTCCAAATGCGTTTCTTTTATTATTTTTTTTCACAATAATGAAAATATAACTTAGATGACTATGGTTTTACTATCCCCATATGGTTTTACTATAACCTTGAAAACATTACACTCCTTTTTTGGGTAGTAATATAAAAACCTAGATTCAAACATCATTTACTTGTTTTTACCCGCGGTTCTGCCCGCGTGAAGTCGGTTTTTCACTACATAGGAAATGAAACCCGAAACTGATAGATTTATATAAAAAGCCTTCGATCCACTTTACTTGAGCTCTCGTACCTTAACGGCGGCTACCAAAACAGGGATCAAGCTGTATCTTCAATTCTACTAGACCGATTTTGATGAAATATACCCCAGTATTTAAGTCCGAATAGTACCTTTAAGACTGTAACAGTTTGACCAAAATCTACCTGGATTTTCGCGTGAAGCTCGAACGAACAAACAGAAGCTCTTAACTAGTCGATCTAAGTAGTTTTTCAAATATCTTTTAGAAAATTTGACATTTAACAACTTTATAATAGTATAAATTACGATGATAGCTACAATAGTACCTAATAAAACTTAATCCCGTTGATTTTAATTAAACAAACGTCACAACTAATACCTATGCACATGTCATTAATGCTTTTGACGGTACGTTGAAATGACGTGCTTGAAAGGACCCGTGCGTCGGCGCAGGTAATGGACTCAGCCGTGTGACGCTCCTTACAATGAGTGAGCTTTTTTGTCTACTCCTATTGTAGTACCTGCGACAGCCGTAGATCACAATTCATCTTAGTCAACGCCAGAACTATCTACGTTTTGTTCTTGCTTAAAAATTAGAATTATAATAAACAATAAGTTTATGGAGAAACTTCATTCCTGTTTAATAAATAGGTTACTTAAGTTGACGCAGCTTAAAAATTAACTTCAAACAGCGACAGCGCGGAGAATTGAATTAGGATTTTTTTTTCTTTTAAAAATAGCCTTTGAGTTCACAGATTGTAAATGCGAAAATTTATTTGAGGTTTGCTTCTCAATCACACGTAAGCCGTTGAACGGATTTAGATAAAACTTAGCACTCAGACCTTGTTCTGCATTAAGACAGGATACTTTTTATATGGGAAAATGGTTTAATTTTAATGTTTCTAACTTTTCATATGGTTGCGTGCAGGAACTAGTAATAAATATGTTGGCAATATTAATAACATAAATATTAACATATCGTGCATCTTTATGCGTTATCTGTTAAAAATTCCATCGGGTGAAACTGCGCGCATATCAGGCCGTTCGATCGGCTTAGCGGGTGTATGTAATTTATTTCGGATGACATTTATGGAGATTCTATGGGGCAAAGCCAATAAACTGCGCGGCTAAAATGTGTTTTCCAACACTCCGGGATGGACGTTATATCTCGTTTTGATTAGAAACTACATAATCGCGAACATATGAGATTTTTATTCACCCGTTGTGAATACGAAACGCAGAACGGCTCTGTTAATATTTTGAAATGGTTTTCTAAAATATACAGGTATATACTATATACGCTTAGTGTTACTAAAATAATTAAATATATCAATGCTGGGTGGCACTGGCATAATAATCGCCTTACGCCATCTCTTCCCGTGGCTACTGTGACAAGTAGCTGAGGGATGTATGTATAAGGATAATTGGGCTGCTGCCCAATTATCGTTGTCCTGTTATTCAACCAAAATCTACTCCGATCTCCAAGACACAGGTCGAGCGTCGAGATTGCGACAGATCCTTCCATTTTAAGGATGATGCCCACGTCCAGCAGTAGATTTTCTCGGGCTGGTGATGACGATGATGGTGATAAAGCAGTCAGTCGGTAGTCAGTTGTTTTTCGCCGTCCATTCAGATTGAAAACAATGTAAAAATCAACTACGCATTCGATAATATATTTATTTTTTCTGTTACAATATCTGTAGCTTATGTCATTTGCGAAAATGAAACGCGCAAAGGCAGTAATTAATTTTTGAAAATTTTAATCATTAACAAAAAACAGCTTTCCTATAAAGTGTGCCAATTGGTCGGTTGGCCATTCAAGCACTAGATCGGCGATTTGGCTTTGTATTTAGTTAAACATTCATTCATCTTTACACTATGCATCATAATTTTATTTGGTAAACCTCTATATTAGTGACACTGGCTGAAGTCAATAACTTGAAATATATTTTAATCGATTGAGGACCTGCGACTATTGTAAATTTTAAGTCCCATTTGGGGTTTACGTTTTCTACAACAACCTAACACGCTCCCGCTCGCTCCGCTCGTCGTCGCACTTATTCTTGGCCATTTATTGTGTTATTTTTCCCTTAACGAAGATTTTACACCCACCGCTACAGTAAAATTGTAAGTACTAAAATACAATATGGCGGCTTCCATTAGGATGTGTTTTTAAGAATTTTAAATATTTTTTTTCTCAAAAGTGATTCAATTGCCCCAAATGGGACTTTTAAAATTTACTATAGTCGCGGGTCCTCTCAATTAAAATACATTTCAAGTCAATAAGCCAGTGTCACTAATATAGAGAATTACCTTTATTTATTATCTTAGAAGATTTCATGGGTTGAAAAATCACTCGCAACAAACGTTACGTTCTTTTCCTAAATATATATTTGGTTGTACTGAACGCCCTTGTCGATTTAAGGCGATATCAGACAACCAGATAGTTTATGGTTAACTGTTATCGTTCATCTGTATTCTGTTCGAGTTTTAGGAGATAAGCGATATTCAGTCGAGCTCAACCATTGATTTCTGTATATTATATTCTGTAGATAGATTAAATTTTACTGAGTCAGATTTATGTAAATGACGAAACGAATATACCGAGCTAATGTGAGGGGAAGTGTCGGAAAAGAGCGACCGGGTAAACTACCTTGATCAAATCAACAACTTGTTTCAAAAAGGTCAAGTTCGTAACACCATTAATCGATAGAAGTCTATGAAAAATGTATGAATGTGGATGAGGCGAAAGGTGCGTCATTATCGTGTTACGTAGAAAACTGTGGTCCCTGCTCACCCCTATAGGATACCGGCGTAAGTGTATGTATATTTTATTGTACACCAATATAAAGCTTAATTAAGTAAAAAGAATTAAGTAAGCCTATTTAAGTAAAAAGAAAGTGTATATGGGACAGTTTTATGCAGAGATATGATTGTGACTATGAAATTCACAGATGTGCAAATTATCATCGTCATAAATCTATCGTCAGATATAGTTATTTATATAGTAGATAACTGTTAAATATTGCGATGATACATACCTAAATAAATTTTATGAGAAGTAAATATTGTCCATAATCTGTATGACAAATATTTTTGTATATATACTATAATATTCGGATACATAACTTCGGTGCAACATAGAATCTATAGCCAGGGAATCCGCAACAGATCCACAGTTATCGATGTGGCTTAAACAATTACAAAGCTGAAGTGGCTGTGGGTAGCGATAATGATCGCAGAACTGATGGACGCCGACGAACGTTCACAGAACGTTGGGGTCCTAAAGTGTTGTGTGGGCTGACCTCCGATTGGATGGATCGACCCCCGATTATGTGGACTCACCTCGACTAGGTGTCTATCTCTAATTGTCTATGGTCTATGATCTAATTAAGGTTGTGGGTAATCGATCTATGCAGGAGTCTCATACACGTTCGGGGTGGCGATCATCAGAGGAAGCCTGTATCCAACTGAGGACGTCTGTGGGCTGATATGATAATGAATGTTTAGTTAGTGATAGGCAAACATTATTAATGAATAGGCAAACATCATTATTAATGGTTATAGAAGATACTGGAAAATGATACAAAAAGAAAATATCAAAAGTTTGAAGCGCCTCCACAAGTAAAACGTATTAGTGCAGTTTTCAATGCCTATTTATTCTTTATTCAAAACAAAGGTCAAATAAAAAGAATAGTCTTGCCATAAATATTGTTACAAGAAAAAAATCTTTTCTATTGCATAAAATATTTATTACTGTAGTGTGCGTTAGTTCATACATTAATACAGCATTAAAAAATATGAAGCTCATTCAAAATTATCTCCATTGGCCTTAATACAATCCTTTAAACATTGAGGCCAGGTATCAATTGAAACATGCGCTTTCTCCATGGAAAAATTCTTCACTGCCAATCTTATGGATTGTTTTAGGGACTCCAAATTAACATGGTGTTTAGAGCATGCCATAATCTCTATAACTGACCATAAATCATAATGCAGTGGATTAAGATCGGGACTAAATGCCATCCAGTCTTTAGCTCTGACGAACTCTGAAACGTTCGTTTCCAACCACGCTAATGTGGATCGAGTTTTATGACCCGGTCCCGAGTCTTGCTGAAAGGACCATTCTTGGTTATGGAACATAGTGTTGTTAAGAGGCTTCTTGTTGTTAACCACCTCCTCAAGAATCGTATCTTGATGCACCTGTGCTGATGTTCTGACACCTTTTTCATAAAGATATGGCTGAGTCCCTCCTTGATATTTAATACCCCACCACACCATCATTGAAGTCGGATAAATTTCCTTTCGGATAGGATTTCTTTGAATTCTTTCCTTCAGTGCTTTGATCGCCTTTTTAGTATGAATACTAAGTGGACAGCCAGATCTTTTTTGTCACAAACAGAGGTTTCATTGTACCTGTCAATAAGCCTGGTACACAGACATTCGATTAATAACCAAGGGGATGAAGAGTTTCAAAAATTGCATTTGGCTCCATACCCACTTTGTGTAATGCTATCACAGGAATTCAGTTTTCTTTATCACCCAATTCCATTTTAATATCACAAGAATATTTAATACAGATTGGCGCGAAAATGAGAAAACACAATGAATATAAGAAAGACAGGTTCGAAATTCAAATGTAACGTTCAATTGTAACAGTATTTATGGCAAGACTAACTATACATTACATTTTTTCAATATGTTGTTTCCACATTGGACGATTTAAATTATTTTTCGTGGAGTATATCTTTTTTATTCGATCTTTTTAAATATGGAATAGATAGGCATTGAAAACTATTAATACGGAGTTTTGCTCGTGGAGGTGCCTTAATGCCTTAACTTAATTTAACTTTATTACGTGCGCCAATTCCAAACTTTGGTTTGAATCCAATAAAAGTAATTTTGCGGTCGCATAGAACGGTAAAATGCGGACAGCTCGACTGATCATAGCAATCATGCTTCAATCACCACAGTTCTGTTAGATTATTTGACGAGTGGTTCAGTGACTGCTTTCTTTGGCAATTGGTCCCAGGTTCGAATCCTGCTAGGGGCAAACTTTGTGTGCTAAGCACGAATGTTTATATATCTATATATCTACTAACGTTTATCTGTATTGTATGAGTAAGTATATCCTTGTCTAGTGGGTGCGCGCGCGTGTACGTGTTTGTGTGAATGTGTGTGTGTTTGAGAGAGATTTTATATTTGAATGGTAAATCAAATGATAAATGTTCAGGTTCGTTATCCCGATATTAGTCTCTTGTTATGGCAGATGATGTGGCTGTAACGATGTTTCTGATGACCGTCTGACGTCATCAACGGTAAAATCAAATGGTAAAATATCAGAATCCCTTTTACGACCAGTACCACTGAAATACCAGCTGGGACCCGCTGTTTCACTTGTCTTCTGAAATAGAGAAGATTGACCACAAATTAACTAATAATTATTACATACATACATACACTCACGCCGGAATCCCATAAGGGAAGTTACAGACCACAGTTTGCCACATACTACGATCATGATACACCTCTCTCGCCTCATCCAGGTTCATACATATTTTCATACACTTTCGTCGATTAAGAGTGCTACGAACGTGACCTTTTTGAAAC
>WUAW01014941.1:38282-60929 GCA_017165845.1 Thaumetopoea pityocampa | reverse complement strand
TTGCGTGAAGCCCGAACAAACAAACATCGACGGATTCGGTTTCAGAAGCCCTTAATTAGTCGATCTGAGTATGTAGCTTGTATTTAAACATTATTGATTTTTGAAAATTTGCCATTTAATGATTTTATAATAGTATAATTTGACATTTAATTATTTTATAATAATTTTATAATAGCATTAGAACCACTTTTACTTGACCTCTTGTACCTTAACGGCGGCTACTAAAACAGGGATCAAGATGTATCTTCAATTCCACTGGACCGATTTTGATGAAGCATGTCGCATTACTTAAGTCGGAACAGTACCTTTAAGACTATAATAGTTTAACCAAAATCTACTAACTGGTTTTTGTTTGAAGCCCGAACAAACACAAACATCGACGGGTTTGGTTTCAGAAGCCCTTAATTAGTCAATCTGAGTTGTTTGTTTTTAAATAAATTTGATTTTTGAAAATTTGAATTAACAATTTTACAATACGATTTTAGAATAGATTGAGTCTATTAGGAACGATTAAGCAAAACTGGCGCTGAAAGACGCTGATCGTGCTAGTGGCATTGAGCATTTCTGTGCTATGGAGGATACGTTAATCCATTAGTCCCAGCCGTTGACAAGCCATTTCAAAGGAATATTGAACTCTATCCGATTTCAATAAATTTAAAGTTCACCATCATTACCAATCTATCTAAAGTCTCATAGCACGTGCCTCCTCTCAGAATAAGAAAGGTTAAGCTCTAGTCCACCACACTGGCCTAATGCATATAGACATATCTCATATGCCATCTAAAAAACTTCTCAGGCATGCAGGTTTCCTCATGTTGTTCTCTTTCACCATTTGAAGCGAGTATTTATGATTAATACGAATACATACTTAAATGATTTCGAAAACTCATGAATTTTGATTCCTTGATTTCAAACTTTTTCACTTCTTTCGAGCACCTCACGGGGAACTTTTGGATTGCTTCTCCCAGCATCCTAACACCCAGGGGCATATGATGGTATGATGGGCCGCAACACTGTCGTTTTCTTGGATTGCTTGTTCCCGTTCAGGGCTTCAGCTCCTTACATTCGATGATGGAGGCTTACATGCTGTGGTTGATGTCTTCAGTTAACTTGAAACTGATCTTCGACATCACCCTCCTCTTGTCGTGTGTGATGTGCTTCAATTATTTACAAAATTACCATGAAAGCCCTTGTATCCTCTTGAACCTTAAAATTTTTCAACTTCCTCGATTTATTTCACCATGTCATTTTTTTAAAGTACATTGGTGGTGTAGTGGTTATAGAGACGACTCACGATCGAAAGATCGCGGGTTTGATCCCGGTCCTGTACCACTGTGTTATTTCTAAATCATGTACGGTCTACACTGTAGACTATGGCCTAATCCCCCTCCTGATTAGGGAAGGTCCAAGCCCCTGTAGTGGGGCGAGTATGGACTGGTATGAATGATGAATGAAATTTCATTTATCTGAAAAAAAAAATAGCTAATGATTATTAAACTTTCGTTATTTAATTCATATTTAAAAATTGTTCAGCGGGATTTATAGCGATTTTTAATATTTTATTACTTCTACGTTTTGACTGGGTTACAACGCTTACGATGGTCGTAAGCAGTCTTGAAATATTTTAAGAGATATATAATAATTGTTATAACTGTTAAGCGATAATTTTTTAAATTATTATTGTATTAATGTTCATGAATATGGTAAGAATTTACAGTGAGTTATTTAACTAGGGCGTGATTCACATATTATAAATAGCAGTATAAAAAAGAAAATGTTTTAGGGCTGCTAGTCTCTACAAGGTAGTCAGCTGGGCCGGTTCAACGCTCGATTTAGCGAGAAGAACCCATCAGAGTGTGATAATAGGGTGTGGTTTTTATGCGGTCGATTGCCGTCGTACGTGATGCGACTGGTACTAAAAGGGATGGGATACATAGATCGATATCAAATAGGCCACTTATGGACTATTTTTTGTTATTTTTTGAAAAAATATTAAGCCTGTTCTGTTCATTTAAAATATACATGTTAGTACTATCGGTCTATACAAAAAACGCTTTTTAATATTAGTTAGGATTAGGTTCCAAAAATACTTTAAAAACGACGAATCAGTATAGAAAAAGTGACAAAAATTTAGTATAAATTACATACATACATACATTCACGCCAGTATCCCACAGGGGTAGGAAGAGACCACAGTTCATATACCACATACTACGATTCTGATACACCTCTCTCATTTCATCCACATTCATACTTCTTTTCATACAATTTCATCGATTTAGGGTCCTATGAACTTGATTTTTTAAATTAGTATGAATTAGTATTGGGTTTTTTACTGTGCGGTATATATGCGTTTTATTTCTGTCTGATATATAGGTATTTTATAATTACATTGATGGTCTAGTGGTGTTAGACACGGACTCACAATCAGAAGGACGTGGATTCGATACCGGTTCAGTACCACTGGGTTATTTCATACTCATCTACGGTCTACAATGTAGACAATAATGTATTCAACGTTGAAGGAAAACCTCTTGAAGAACCCTGCATGTCCGCATGCGTGTGAGACGGGCGTGCTCCGACTCGCATTATTAGGCTATCTAGTTAGACTACGGCTTGATACTCCTGATTATGCCTCTGTCGTGGGGACTTATATTATTTGGGGCTAATATAAGTATAGTAGGGCCATTCTAATAGCCCACATTTGAAACTTCATCAAAATAATCTCGTAACGGCGACTACACAATATTATTAATTTTTCAAAGTTTTCATCACAGTTGGACAGCTTTTTTCAGATACTAAATACATACAATATTTATTTTCGTAATGAAAAAGTTGATAATTTTAAAATTTACTTTGATTAATAAAACTTTTTAAATGTATAGATTGACAGATGGCCTATTAAAATGGCTCTATTTTAATAAATGTCAATCGTTTACGTTTCTAAATTATTGATTCTAGATAAGGATTACTCTACAGCACAGGTCCTAAAACTATGTCTTGTAGACCACTTGTAATGATTTTCATTTTTGTATAGACCCCCAAAGCGTAGTTATGCTAAAATTATTGCAAATTTATCAACATCAAATGTGGTGTTGATAGTTGGTGTGGACCCCTTACAGGTCGTCGTCGACCCCTGGGGGTCGATACAGACCACTTTGGGTATCAATGCTCTAGGGACATTGATGTCAGATATCTATTCTTCGTCTTTTGTGTTTGGTAAACCGTTGGTAAAAGGGTTATTCTTACATTTCAGTATCCGCGTAGTTATTTCGAGTAACGTTGAATGTCAGAGTAAGTTATTTTGGTTAAACAAATAACTGAATCCTCCTTTAAATACAAGACAAACATTAAGGTTAGGTTTAAGTTTATTAATAATTGCGTCCCAAATTAAAACCACCTCTGGTAACGTATTATTAAATTCAAGGTTGATTTTTCATTGGTTTCTAGACATTTATTATATAATATGTAAGTCAACGATGCCTATGTAATAATATATTTCATTTCGTTCTACTGATTTTGAGCTTTTTTCAAGAGTAGCTGGAGCAGCAATCAAATATATACACACACTAGCTTTTGCCCGCGGCTCCGCCCGTGTGAATGCCGGTTTTCGGCTACATGGGAAATCCGGAATCAATCACAGATTTATATAAAAAGCAACTATTAATAACCACTTTTACTTGAGCTCTCGTACGTTAATGGCGGCTACTAAAAGGGATCAATCAAGCTGTATCTTCAATTCTACTGGACCGATTTTAAAAAAATATGCCGCAGCATTTATACTTGACATTTACCTTTAAGTCTGTAATAGTTTAACCAACATCTACCTGTTGGTTTTTGCGTGAAGCTTGAACAAACTAACAGACATTGACGGATTTGGTTTCAGAAGCAGTTTGGTTTTAAATATCTTTGATTTTTGAAAATTTGACATTTTAAAATTTTATAATAGCATAGATAAACTTCTCATATTAATATAAATTATGTCTTTAAGTAATGTTAGCTATTGAGCTCTGTAGTCATACTAGTAACCCATATGGTATCGCTGTTTCTAGACAGATAGGAATTTTGGATATGGAGAACAAACGTCTGTTTACCATATTTTGTCCCAAAATTCCTATATATAGACTATTAAAACTACGGCGTTGAAATTTGATGCACATAGAATGTACCCATTATTAAAATATTGTGTAAATACGACAAAAAATTCTTAAGGTATGAAAAAATATGTTTATTAAGTAAGGATGAAGCAAAAATATCTTTATTTATCCCATGAAGTAGGGCGCTGTTGAATAAGAAATTTTAAATTACATTATGAAGTTTATTTTTTGTATTTTTTTTTCAAATTAAGCTCTATTGTTTAATTATTCTGCAAAAATGGCCATCTTTTTTTAGGTTTGTGCTGTGTAGAAAAGTTTAAATAAGAAAGTATGAAATATCAGAAGTTATCTGTGTAATTGGTTCATTAAAAACTTATCTAAATTCTATACAAGATTTAAAAAAATAGCTTTTTTTTCACTTATTATTTATACATACAAGATGATTTTTAACTTATGTACGTTAGACTACTAAACTCTATACTGCCACGGTCCGACAAACACTTGACTGGGTGTCTTGTTATGGTAACTTAACTAACTAACAAGTAGTCTTAAGATATTTCTAAGTTATTAATCACGCTCGCATGAGCAATAAATACAGTTCAGTGGAGCGGTTTGAAGGCAGCTGGGAAACTTTTTCTGTTGGAATCGTAGCGTATGGTGCCTTGTTACTCGCCATTGTTACATGTATACGCCAATCAGTCAGTAGCTGAAGTAAGTACAGTCAGTCGCGCTAAAGACAGACACGGAGTTGATTTTAATTTTATAATAATTTTTATTTTTCAGCCTTTCAGTTCAATATTTTGTATTCTATCAACGTAAACATACTATTTTTTTAATATAATTATTGTAAGGGTTACTTTATTAACACAATTATTCATAATATAGCAATGCCACTTTCTAAATATTCGGAAATATATATAAGCTTAGGTTTATTAAAAAAAGTTTATAAAGTTTGCTGTGGTTCCGAATTGAGCTATCAAATATATGTGGATTTGTGTATTATCACTAACTACTTAATAATTTATGTAGTCAAATCAGGAACGAAGCCTGTAAAATATTTAATAGCTCCATCCTAGTGTACTACATATTTAATGGTTATTGTAGGAATTGTACTTCGGCCCTTTAACTACTGTGCCCTTGAAAAAAAAATACATACTTTTTCATTTATAATAGGCGCAGTTTAATTTTCTTATTCGTTAGTTTTTTATTTTATATCAATACGAATTAATAAAAATCGGACGTAGGTATATATTAAAAAAAAATGAACAGCGAATCACCATCTACAGCTTGACATTTGTCTGCTTCTCGAAAAGGGAACGCCCATTATCTCCACGCTTAGCCGGTGTCGCGGAAATGGGTCTTGATCTTGTTTGTATGCTTGCATCCATTTGCGGCGGCGATTCATTAAACTTGATTCCTCCCGCATGATATGTAATTCAATAATATCTAACACACTCACAGCAATCAAAAATATTACATAAACCAACACAATTCGATCACTTTTCATCGATAGATATATGTACGTGTCAATATTTATGTTTCTGTTAGCTATATTTATATATTAAAAAGTACATTTATAAGTAACAACCACAAAAAAAAATATTAAACACAATATACCAATTAAGGATTCAAGCCAAAAAAAAATGTACGAGGGGTGATTAAACTTGACAAGTAACTAAATTAATAAGTGAAAAAAATGTAACCAAAACTGTAGCCAGTTCAGTCCCATCTAGAAAGATAGACGTGCTCTATGCTCATAGCATGTAAAGTGTTACAAATCTTTGTAATTTTGAGGTATATTGGTCGTGTACATTTTGGTTCCGTCCATTAATAAAATTATCTTCGTATAACGTGAATACACTGTATCTTATTCTGATTGAACACAAGAATATGCAGCGAGCATCTCCAAAACGATGACATGTTGGCTATATATCCAGGTCAGTCGACAGCTGAATAAATAGATCTTTTATAAATAACGCGCTAAACGGAGACTGCGCCCAAAGGCCGGGACAACACGCTGCTAATTTCAAGGTGTTTGCTATCTTGTAATTTGACCAGCTAATTGTCCAATATTGAGCATGTATTTGATTGTGGAAGACTAAACTATCAGATTTTTTCTTTTACAATCTACACTGAATCAGGACCCGCTTCTACTGAGAAGATTCTGTCAGAAATTTGATGGAATTGTTTTTATTGACTATATAGATGTGTATATACATATTTCACTTTTGCGTTTATTAATTAGATGATTTATGCCATAAACGCTGGTATGAAGCATTTTTTGTGGTCGTATAAGCCGATGCGAGAGCGACTTATTTTTCCGCAGGCCTGACAGAAGTTTGTGGCGATTGGTGCCGTACCACCTTGATATCGTCTCTGTTTCTAATCAGAGGGGATAAGAAACTATCATAGAATTCATCGCAGAACTTGCGGCCGACGACCACACGTTTCCGCCAATCCGTAGGTCTTTATGAGAGTTTTCCCTAGTAGCAGTGGTCAATTCTATAAATGGCCATTACTCATTTGGCGCAGTCCTTAAGGCGAAGCAATGTGTCCCAGCATCACCCTTTGCATTCGTCACTGCACCTCCTAGTAGGACATGCTGCGGTAATCTTGAGGGCGCCATTCTGTTCTCATGCCCTAGCCTCTGACGCTTCTGTTTGAGGAGTACCGTCAAGTTAGGCAGCTATGCAATTTCAAGAATACTCTTTTAATATTATAACTAGATATTCACTGATATATTTATTATCTTCCAAACAACGTATTTTTGTTATCCTTGAACCAGACAATATTAATGTCGGAGACCTTCATATTTTCAGAACTCTTTGATTATTTTATCACGCGAAAGAACGCAAGGCTATATTTTGGAGCGAGCTTAAAAGCGTTGTTCAAACACCTTTTAGAAGTCTTAGACTTTTCAAAAATACTCATCGCATAAAGTTTGCCCCTACTGGGATGCGAACCCAGAGCTTATTGGCACAGAAAGCACGGTCACTGTTACTGTGCTAATCAGTCGTCAATCGTATATGTTAGGTGAATCAATAGCGGGAAAATCATTTGCAGGCAGTCAAAAAAGCTTTAGAATTTAATAAACAACTTTCGTATTTGAAGTAAAATGATAGACATGATCAATATTCTAAAATTAGTTTCCTCGTTGAGATCGATTGTTGGACATATTTAAAATAATGGTTCGGCTTGAGGAGGAGCGAGGGTCGAGCTCTCAATCACAGCTCGGTGCGGGTTTTGTGGCTCGTCTCGTGGCAATTTGCCCGAGAATTGATAGATATGTCAACGGGACAAAAAGCTTCGATCGATCAGCGCGGTGGCTGCGTGCGCGCATATGTCACCGCCGATCTTTTGTTATGGAATTTGTTCAGGATTCGGGTATTTGTTTAGTTTTAGCCGACTTCAGAAAGGTGATTCCGTTAACCGAATTTAAGTGTTTACCAAAAATTCTTGCTTACGCGTAATTTCTTTTTCTAGAGTTATTTAAATATGTTCATAATTTTGTAAACGTTTGGTTGTATGTAGTAGGGACGTGTTCAAGAATTTGAGATTTTAAGTTACAGTCATCATCATCATCAGCTCATGGAAGTCCACTGCTGGATATGGACCTCCTCTCTAAAATGGATGGATTTAATGGATCTCCACGGTTGGCAGACGTCGATGAAATCGCAGTAGTTGATGGTTGAATCGCAAGATAGTCCTGTTGCCCATTATTCTGGTACATCCCTTAGCTGTTTCTCAGAACACCCAACGGAAGAAATGAAGCGACGTTATTATTATGCCTGTGTCACACGGCCAGTAAGTTAAAGTAGTAGTTAAGTAGTAGTTATATTTCCCACAATATTTGAATAAAATTGATATACATAGATGTATTGCATGTAGAGAACTCAGTCTGCTTGTTTTCCAAATTCACCAGGTACTTTAAGGTGTCACACATTAAACATAGCGATAATAACTTTTGGAGTGTTAGGGGTCATCGCCTATGCTTATTTATAACAGTACACTGACGAATAAGTGTTTAAAGAATATTCTTATTTAAACCATAATGTTGTAGAGGTCAAACATCTGGTGCCGGATCAAGTAGGGAACAGACGTACGCGCGACGGGCCGTCACGAGGCGTCCGTCACCTGCCATAATTGACGAGCCAGCTCTGAACCCAGTTTAAACTCAGTTTAAAACCCGACAGCTTCCCGCCATGATGGATGATATGTGACCGGGGAACGTCCAAACGGAAATAGTTGCTATGGACACACGTTAACGTTTTAGCTAATGACAGTACAGTTTATTGTTTTTGTGCGAACATTTACATACATACATTCACACCGGTATTCTATAAGGGTAGGTAGAGACCAGAATTCGCCACATACTATAATCCTAACACACATTTCTCGCCTCATTCACATTTATACATCTTTTCATACACTTTCAACGATTAAGGGTGTTGCGAACTTGACCTTTTTGAAACAATTTCTTGATTTGATCAAGGAGGCTTTACCAGGTCGTCCTTTTCCGACACTTCTCCTCACATTTGCTCGGTATATACGTTTCGTCATTCGAATCCCTCTCATCCTTTCTAAATGACCGAATCATTGGAGCATTTTTAGTTACTAAATTGAATTCGAAGCTAAATTATAAGCTTTCTGACTTAATATAGTAAAAAATTGGAGCTTTAGTTGGATTCAAATAAATAAAGCGTCTAGTACTAATTTAGGACATACACAAAACAAACAAAAAACAAAAGTAAACATTTTGTCGAACACAATCCAAAGTCAGCCTGCAAGACGTACTAGCTACCATATATGTAACAACGCCTAAACACTGGCCTTCACCAAATTATTCCCATTTCGTGTGTTAATATTTCATGGCACTGTAATTTTTTTTTTTTCAAGGAAATACTTCTTTTACATACTTTATTTTCACTGACAACATTAAAGCATCCTTGATTGTCTACATAGTGAACAATTTGAGACAGATCTCGATTTTAATATTGAATACAGTTGCGATGTCAATGTAACTCATCATCAGTAAAAAATCACTATCATTGTACACCCGCTTTTGATACGGATTACTGACACTGACCCGTAATCCCGCTCAAACTTTAATAGCCCACAAAGGAAACATTTCGCCGCGTGCTACCATAACGCCGCGAACGATATTAGAACTCCTCCGGTGATGGCACACGACCGCCGTTTTATATCTCCTTTGTGTTTGTTCGGGCTCAAAAACGTCCCATTAGGGCTAATGCTGGGCCAATTTCGCACGGCTCTACGTGTCGTAATTGAATAGGCGGCGAGTCCCGCACGCGACCACGCATAAGAGGAAATGCGAAAATAAATCTGTCTAGTATAAATATATATTACGAAGTAGGAATGCTTACTGAACAATACTCACTTTATTAAACTAATCGAAACCATTACTCTCTTCATACATAAACAACGACACTAAAAGCCTCGTAATATTATGAATATTTGCAAAGCTTTCGCGCCTCTCGAAGATTATCTAAATTGTTTAATGCACTTAGACACACTGCCTGGAAATGTAGAGACGATAATGTACACACTTCGTAATATGAAGACGACAGCCAGTGGGATCCCACTTAATGTAGGTTATACTGATCGACACAAACAATAAATCGGTGTATTGTTGGGTTCGATTATTTATAATTGGTATGTATTATAGGTATGTACAAAGACCACACAACACGTCCCAACGGCTCTTCCAACGCAAACGCGGCTGGCGTCAGTATATACCGTAACTGCTTCTCCAAGTTTTTGTGTGTATACATTCCCGCTTAGCTTGTACGTGGTGTTAATCAGCTACAAACATGATACTATCATTATGAAACACCATTCTTTCCCTTGTTAACAACTTGATAGTTAACGAGGCACTTTCACGGATCAAACTACAAATTTTGTTTGACTATCTCATCTTAGTTAACAAGAATTTTCTTCACGCTAGCTTTATTCCGAATCAAGACAGGGTCTGTTAGGTGGCTGAGGAGTGATTTCAGATGACCAACTGCCGTTTAATGTACTTAATAAAATTTAATACATTCTGAAAATGCATTTATCTAGAATGTGGAAATTAATAGTGTCAGTCAAATAATATATTACGTTTTGTTGAGTAAACATTGTTATTTCACATTGTAATAATTAATGACTGTGAAATACGGTCTCAATCGATTGTGTCGTATTTTTGTCACAATACGGTATTTACGAAGAAGGACCAAAAATAAACAAACATTGCACACAATTGGACGAATAAAATATGCTGGCACAATGCACGGGCCAGCACGTCATAATAAGGCAGTGGCTTTTGTACGGCCGGCTGTAAATCATATAGTCCTTTGAAACGAATGGCACACTATAAATAATGCCTCGAAATTCGGATGTGAGGATCTCCATCGGGACTATTTGGGACATTTTTGTTCTCTGTGAAGAGGATTCTAATGGTGGAACAAATTAATCAATGGGGTCGCACAGCAGTTATTTTTTTTTAGTCTCTACACAACTCATTGGAATTAGAAAACTAAGTAGATATTAAATCTATTAAAGCTTCATACGTAAATGTATTATTACAATTTGATGTCTTTACACCTAAAATTCAAACCTTAGCCTCTTTATTTTTTATGAGCTCGTAAGAAAGCTGTTAAAGCTTAGCATTATGATTGTATCGAACAATTTAACTCGACCTATGCAGTTACGACTCCACTGCGCTTTAATGGTTCACTGCACCCCTGAATAAACAAGGCTATTTGGAGTAAAATTTGCTAGCACCGGATATGGCTGCCACTCGAATGTAATCCATCATACCTTTAAATGAAGATTTGGTCAACTGGCACTCGACTAGGACCAACAATGAATGAAGGATTCCTGGAGTAGTGAGGGCGCGGTTTGCTTACCTCGTTTTATGATCAGTAAATCATGGCAGTTATGAGCTACTAAATTATAATATTTTATATGACACCGTCGTCGGTGCCGTGGGATTGACGAATGCATTGGATTTATGTTAAACGTAACAGTCCTACTAAAAGGATCTAAAGGTAAAAGCTGCCATTGTGTTTAGAATGCGCCATAAATTTAAATGTCAAGAATAAGTTTATTTCACTGGTAACGTGACTGTCGATCCAAAGATATCTGCTATTGGATATTGATCCCTTCATTACCTTGAGAGAGTTTGTCCGTAACAAATATCCTTAGTAGGCAAATCGAAGATACTAATTTTAATGTACTAAATAATGATATTTTGATACCATAACCTGGTAAATGTCATTTTTGTCAACTTCAAAGTAACATCTTATTAAAAAGAGGCAAAAGTAGTACTAATCAATTTTATAGTCTGCTCGTGATAAATACACAAATGACTGTTGTCCTGTTATTTTAATAAATTCCTTTCCTATCGGAGGATCGACCACCAACGTTGTTGAAGTTAAGTGAAAATTTTGCAAATGTATTCAACGTGTTATCATTGTATCTAAACGATTCCATTATATGCATGTTTAGATGTCTACCGTATACTTTAGCAACGTAATATTTAACAATTATGACGTAGATTGATTTGAACAACGTATCTCCACATGACTCGAAGTGAATTCGTATGTTTCGCAGCGTGGCGTAGAGATGGGTCGAGTCATGATGTTTTGGGCCCCCTGTGGAGCCCCAGCCCGCTGCGAGCACCCGTATACCCAGAATTTACATTCTGTAAGGGTTACCATAATGCCATGAGCATCTACTGCCTGTCTAGATAACATCTGGATACATTTGAATTGTTAAATACCGAAATTTGTCTGTGAAATCCCTGGAGCTCTATCGTCCTTATTCTCTTATTATTTCGTATATACAAGAACTTTTTTTATCAAGTTCGGGTTTCGAAACTAGTATTTTTTCTCCAATGTTTATTTTATATCCAAAGTAAATAAACATTTTTCGACATGATCACTTGATGCGACCGGATAATTTATTTTCATTGCCGACACTATTTTTACTATCTGATTTCTTTTAAAATAAATTATGTATATTTAAGACTAGTTATTATTTGAAGATATTTATGGATAATAGGTTTGTAGATTTGTAGATGTAGTTATTTCTATACATATCTATGTACACGATTTGTTTGTTGTATGAAAAGTTTGTTCTCTGAAAGCTTGGTTGGACAAACATCGTGACACCCTTGCGGGCGTTGAACGATAGAACTGTTGGATGACAAAATAGACTTTTGAGAAGCAGTCATGTAGTTCAAATATTGGTTGTGATCTGTTCAGAGGTACGCGTGTATTAATATTTGGTGACTCGACAAATTGCTATTACACACTAAAAGTGGTTATTACATATAGGCTCGATTCACGTTTATTTTTATAAACGTAAGCTACAGAATCGCTGTCCTTCAAAATCAGTTTTATTTATGTACTTTCTGTAAATTTTGAAAATATTTAAGTTAAAGGTAATTATGATTTTGAGATTATAACTTAAGATTATAAATATGCATAGTTTAAGAAATCATTCAAGTATCAGTAATCTCAATTAAGGTATAAAACGATATTAAGCATTTTTTTGTTTTATGTATCGTACCTATGGTTTTAAGTTTAAATCTTGAAACTTAAACTTGGTAATGATTTTGAATATCGACGGGAGAAAGCTGAAATGTCGTAACTTGCATTCTGGGCTAAATCACTTTTTATCATATACTTGTGAAAAATGAATGATACACAAACTTTACGACAATTTAGACAAAGGCATCAGATAGGCTTTAGATTAATATAAATACATACCAATTTTCAACTTTCTATCTCTATAAGTATATGAGTTATGAATTTTTGAAATAGTTTTTTGACTCTATTGGGGTTTTCAAGTTACGACAATTCCGCTTTCTTCCGTCGATATTTATATGTTTAGGTATTTCCAGGAGCTATTATTTGTACATATTCACGTTTCCAAAAACTCATTTCCTTGATTCGTAATGTCTGTACTTATATTACGTTGCGTTCGGGTTAAATTTTATTTCTGGCAGAGTTCGTTCCGGGCACCAATCGTACTATTAATGTTGGTAATGGGAGACTGGGTTTATTTAACCGCTCGTAACTTTAGTTGTTACGAGCGCGTGTGGATTTTTATTTAAATGATAACCAACCAGTATCGAGACGCTTCTAGAATAATTATTATTGATTTGACTTCAGATATTAACGTGTAGTATGATGATGATAAGATTATGAAAATTGTTACATTAAAATGAAGTTATTATCATCGATGTAGTGCTAGCATTATAATAACGTCACTCCCTCTCTTCTCGAAGGTGCTGTGAGAAATTATGTATACGTCATTTGGCAATTGTTCAACAGACACATCTGCAATAATAACAAACTTTGAGTTCGGGTTAATGTAAGAAGATTTAATAAGCTCTTGTTAAACAGACATTTAAAAATATACGTTATATTTGAAGAATTTTAAAGATAACGAAGATAGTATACGAGGTTGCTAGGTTAATTGTCGAGGTTGACTGTATCATTGATCTCGAGCGTTTTGCCCACATTACCATACGTGTCCCGTACTGTTTTAGATTACATCTCACGGCAGTCGTGTCGTGATCGGGGAAATGTTCAATTCCATTTTATGGTCACGTTTGTATCTGACCAAAAAAAGGCGCAGTCGATGCAAATAATGTGCCTATAAGTCAATACGGATTTATAGTCTTGGCTTTTATACTGTTGTTTTTATAGTATGTAAATTTTTTCTGAATGATTTTTTGAGGTAGAGGTACTCTTTTTCTACAGCATTAAATAGAAATCTCTAAACTCAGAGTTTATTACATTTGCGTATTTTTAAATTATTTCGTTTTATTAGTCTATTTTTTATTTCTTATATATGTATGTATTTGTATTCCATGTCAATGTATTAATGTTACCTACCTTAATTTAGCCCTATTTAAGGGGTACACTGGTAGAACACGCCTTAGGATTAACTAGTCCCCTTCTCCTATATACTATTACACTCTTATAATAATTATTAAGTACAGTTATACCCTGCTTCCGAAATAATGGTCAAAATATAATTTAATTCCATGTTAGTAACTTGTCAAATTATTCAAGTGTCCGATTTATGTAGTTAATTTTTCTATAAACATCGTGTTGGAAACTCTAATCAATTTGACAACACGGCCAGGATAACAGTAGTGTTAGTTGAAGTTTATATTGACCAGTGTTTCAAAAACCATTTCAAAAACAGTGTACAGTTTTATTAAATACGTTTTGAGTATTTAATAAAACTGTACATTGTAAATGCAGGTCATTATTCCAATCTGACGTGTTACGCCTTGTAATTTGCCGCAAACAGATAATATTCAAAATAAAATTCAGTAATACATTCTTTGATACCATTCGAAATTTGTTGGATTTTTATAATATCAGTCTGGCCAGCAGTTTAAAGGCCGCATCTGGGGACACTTCTCCTAGACGGTCCCTCATTACTGACAAACTTTATTGTTTTATTTTGTCCACTTCGATTGCTTTTACCTCTATTTTCCCGTACGGTTAAATGCAGTATGCGTTACTTTTTATTTTTTTCGCAAGCACGACCTCTCATTCGCCTTTTATTTTAGCTTGTAACTCGATTTTCTCTTTGTTTGTTTTACGTACGCTACCGTTTTAACTGATCGTAGTTAGGATCGCGTGGTCCGACAAAAAGTTTTATTTTTTAATCCTGTTCTGTCGTGACTTGTGGAGACTTTAAAATAACATACAGTAGGTATTTTTTTTCTCAATTCTTATCTAAAACCTGTAGCACGTTGTTGAAATGATTCATCTAATTATATTGTTGATAGACCTGGTGACATGATGCGGTTTTATTCGAGAGTCTTTAGAGGAGGCGTGGTGGTTAGTTAGATTCTGTTTCTTTTCGAATCCATTACAAACGGCGCCGAATTACAAGTCGCTTTCGTGAGCGTCCTTAATTTTGATTTATAGCAACAACCGCATGCTGTTATTATAAAAATTATAGCCTCATATCTCGCAGCGTGTAGATTCCCCTTGACGTTCCCAACCCCATAATATCAATTAACTCATTCATATTTCTTAATTAGGAATGTTTATTAAAAATAAAAAACTTCTCTTTTTTACATAACTACATAATTCACATCTGTGTGGTAACTTTGTGATAATAGCTGCTTATTGAATGAATTACGCAAATATTTTTGTCACTTCTAACTTTGAATACGCACTATTCCAGAAGACGCAAGATGAATTTTGTAGATAACAATGTATCTCTCCCATTTCGTGGAACAAATGATGCTTGTTAGTTACTCCTTCGAAGAAAATTGAAACTACGTGCAAAGCAAAGGTGACTTGGACAGATTGTCGGCAATTGTAACCCCGTCGGTTATCCGTAGGTGCTTGTTGGGATAATGCGGGCAATCCATCTCTCGGCAGTTGGCGGTCGATGATGGATCTGTGATGGAGATCACGACTCGTTTCTTTGTTGTTTTGTTTCATTGGTAGACACACCGCACCGCTTGTTTCGTCGTATTAGAGCCTTGTTAAATTTGAATACCTTATTTACGAAGTTAATTGGTTCCACCATACGATGATAGTTTGAGAAATTGCTTATTTATCTTGTAGATCTTGAGAGTTGAGGAGTTAGGTTATCTCATTACATTGCTTAGCATAAATATATCTGGAATTTCAAAAGCCGCATACTATATCTTGTTTGATAGTTAATAGTTTCGATGTGTTTGTGGTTATCGAAATATCGGATTTTAAAGAATTCATGTTGACTAGTATCTAAGTAATCGTAGATGTAGAGGAACGTATTGCGTAGGCTTGAAAAGTTTTAGTGAGATAACATCATCTCTTGCCGTTACGAGGGATGTCTCCTCGAGCTTTCACCGGTGCGTTAGCGCGAGGCTGCCCAATGGGCGCGTGTTGTGACAGCCTCCCACGATAAATTTCATGTTTATATGCGCGCGCGCCGCCCGCCATGTTTGTTTTATCTCGATCCACTGCGCGTCTGTGTTAATAAATGTCTTGTATTTGAAAAAAAATCTTATCTTCCTTTTTTATTCAATATTTTTATATACGTCGTTTGTTTTATTTAGACATCGGTTATTAATAATAATGGATCCTTCAGGGTCGTTAGATCACAATTTAAGATCTACGTGTAGGAGTTTTTAAGTATTGTTTTTTGTTAACGTCAGTTGTGTTGGTCCCAGTTTTATTGGGGTTTAAATAAGGGACAGCGATACGTGTTGGTGTATTTTACATTCAAAACAGATGTTATCCTGGGACGATGGCTGGGAAATTTACTGAATAAGTTTTGTTTGTTATTCGATTCGAATCACACGCACGTTTATACATTCTCACATTTGAGTTTTAGTATCTACCTTATGGCGTGGGTTTGGTGCTGTAATATTCATCACGGACCTTGTTATACAATATTCAAGTGTGTCCACGATAATAGGCGAGTGATATAAAAACGATCATTTGTAGTTAGTGTTTATTGCCCAATGTCGTTCTGGTCGGTCGCGCGTAGGCTAGTCGGTGAGTGCAGACGTGTCGAATCGTTACTGTAACTCGGCCTAGCTCGTATTATACTTTCGTCTTCGGGTACCTCCCGTGACGGAAACCTTTGTAAACCTAAATAACTTTGCTACTGTCGATGACGCGTCGATCTTGTTATAGTATTTAATAGGGTTTCTAGGCGAGGTACTGTGCTTTTCAAATATTTTTTTCTGTAATGTGATGATCCGTTTAACGTTTATGAGATGTTCATTGATGAAGTTATATTTCTTTAGGTGACTTAGTAGAAAATTATGGGAGTGAATTGTGACGTTGACATGAAAAATAATTATAAAGTTAACATAATGAATATTATATAAAGTTGACATAATGAAGTTAGCCGTTACTATATGCGAATCAGTCTACTGTCAGTTCTATCTATATACAAATATACATCAGCTGTGATTTGACAATAACTATCTACATATATATTTGCAGAAATATATTTTTATTCTACAAAAGTATAACTTGGAACGCGCGTACATAAGTACTACGCATAATTTTTTTTTATTATACCGGGCAGGGTTACAACTTGCGACAGATGGCGTTGAAGTGTACAGAGCGTGAAAATTTGTATAATTACAATTCTTTCAACGTTGAAGCAGAAGTATAAGGTAGTTGTAATTAAATCTAAGATTCTACATACGATAGTATTTATAAATACACAGTACTTTATGATGGGTCAATCAAATCAAAAGAGGTTGTATCAGTGTTTCTATCCTAGTAACGTATTCCCGTAGGACAATTTAAACGGGCTAAGCTACGGGCGGAACTAATCCTAACTAATAGTATAAATGCGAATGTGAGTTTGTTTGTTTGTTACGCTTTTACGCTTTATTTACTCAACCGATCGTCATGAAACTTTGTACATACATTGACATAGATACAGAGAAGGACATAGGATACCTTTCATCCCAAAAAGAAACTGATCCCCAGAAAAAAATATATCTTCAACGGTCTGTGCTATGTATTTAAGGACATCAACGAGAGCAAAAGCTAGCTAAGCGAAGCTGCGGGTTTTTACCCGCAGCTTCGCTTAGCTAGTAGTAGCTAGTAGTAGTTAGTAGCAGCTTTTGCTAGTGAAATATGAAGTAAGATTTTAGGCATATTCTTGGTATTTTGTAATTTTCTATAATAGTTTATTTGAAGGGTAGTTTCTGTTCAGGTTTTAAAGTAATATACTTTAAAACCTGAACAGAAGATAGTAAGATACTTTTCTAACCGGAACAATAAATTCTGTACGTCGGATGTTTTCAATATTAACTCCACATTTTTCATAATCTAGTTTATTGCACATACATTATAGTAGAATCGTAAATGTGGGCTCTATTTAATGGTATACACATGAAGTGCTGCGATGCTGAAGAAAAAATATCCAATGATAAAAGATATTAAATCCACAAATACTAAGGTTGTATCTGACCTCAATAAAATCGTAAGGTTTAAAATTTATATTTTGGCATTCGATGCTGTATGCCTCCGAGGTACAGGATTATATGAAGCTTCTGCAACTTTATACTAGTTTTTATTTTAGTAGGGAACTAACCTGAGAGGCAGCAGAGAGCACGCCTCACCCGCATCGGAACGCTTATGAAATGTGTTCTTTTTGCATATTATTGTTTGCTTTACCGGCGATGTTTAAAATTTTACGATCCCATTATGACGGATGGCGGTGGCCTATAAATTATGTTCTGAACCGTTGCCAACTCGATAATCGAGGCCCGAGTCCCAATTCTTTTCGATTGCATTTGTTTGATTGCAACGAGCGTTCGATTACAAGTTTTACGAACCTTGCATGGATTTGAGCACATATATATTATCATTCTTCATTATCATCATCCCGTAGAAGTTTGTAGCTTGCCATGTCAAGCTACAAACTTCTACGGGATGATGCCTCTTGCACAGAAAGAAGGGATTTGTCATAATCTCCAAGATTACAGATTTTGATTGAATAACAAAATAAGTAATTTTGATAAGGATATCAGTCTAACAACATAATTTTATATTAATTTCTTTAAGTGACTGGCGGATTGGAGCGCACTATGTATATTTTATTGTATATCTAAATATTTATTGTGTAATATATAGCTGAGCATCATGGACTGCCCTTTTTATGAAGTTCAACTGATTCTGTTCATCTAAAGGTAGTCTGAAAGAGGTCACCATTTGCGATAAGACCATCCAGTGTACATACACTCTATGTTCGGAATTTTGTGCAATAAACTCCGTTAATTGGTGTGTAATAAACATTATATATCTTTGTGAAGATATATAAGAATTTATTCTTAATAATATTCTAAAAATTTTAATATTCATCACGTCAGGGTTCGTTGGTCCTCTAGGGTACATCATGCGATGTGTAGGTGATTGTCGAGTGTACAGGGCAAGGCAGGTTGGAGCGCGGGTAGGCGTCGACGCTCGTTACGAGCGCTCTCGTCGAGTGCACTCAACAAACTGCTCACTTTAGATCTTAAACCACGCTCAACAGACGATTTTTTTAAACTGCCCCGCAGCTCTCGGTTATTGTTTCGCTCCTTTTCATTTTTATTTCGTGTTTAAATAACGCGTAGACGGTGTCAAAACGTCAGAAGTGTGGGTATTTGCTCAATGTGTGTAATATTTTTCTCGAGGCGAGCGTTATAACCTGTCTAAGTTCCAAAGCAAACAGCCGTCTCGCGGAGCTCCTGTCCCGCACACTGGTCGTGTTAGTACAAATCCACCACATAATACAGTGTGGCGGTCGGATAATATTTGGTGAGCGTTGTTTGACAAGCGTGTTCGTGTGTTTTGTCATTGGACACCTCCACTCCGCACACAGTGTCTATTTGAATTGTCATGACACAAACTAATGGGAATTTTCAGGAACGCGGTGGCCCCGTCACACGCAGCTGTTTGTTTGCACATCTGATGACCCGAAATATTTTCCCAAATAGATTGAAAGTGCGGTAGCCGATGATTGTTTGTACTAGATATCGGGTTGATAATTCGAAAATATACACATTGGTTGATAAGGAACCGATTTGAAAGCGAGGGCTACCGTGCGATAACCTCACCCGTAGGATTTTGGTAATCGGGCAGATAACGCCGAGAAATTCGACGTCGTCTACGCCAGCACGTGAGTTGAATGGGTGATAGAAATTGAAATGGTATGCATAAGACACAAATTCATGTGGGGAGGATTTGGTATGTTATAATTTATCTACATTTAGAATCGCGTCACGAATGCATCCGTGCTCGGTTTTTTCTTGTTGGCGTGCTGCTATTTGTCCCACAGCCCAGCACTTGATCCGTTGAGTGAAACGGGTAAGTTTTTGTCGCGGTTTCATGTTACGCCTATCTTAGGGGCATACCATTTAAGTCTTTCAGCGTGGCTATTAGAATAGTCTCCCGTAGCGATAGTGGGCGATCTGGTTATTCTTTTATTTTTTATATAAAAGGGGGCAAATGGGTAAGCGGGTAACCTGATGGTACGTGATCACCACTGCCCATAAGACACCCGTAATACCAGAGGGATCGCAGGTGCGTTACCGGCCTTTGACAAAAGTGTAGGCTCGTTTCTTCAAGGTCTCCTAGTCGTATCCGCTTGGAAAACACGTCGCTGGGAATTAATTCCACAGGATGGTGGTATGTGGAAAGAAATTGCGCGAGAAACATACGGTGGTAGCTCGCTGTCTATCCAAGGGATGAGAGTGAAATTTTGAATTATGTGTGTTGAAATTCATGTGGAATTCAGAGGTTAGAATTAGTCTAAACAATCCCTCGGAACACTCTCTGTGATAGATACGGTAGAAGATGCAGAGAGATGCTGTCTCTCCGAAGGCCCAGCGGATCTAGCCGATTGGAGATCGCTTGGTCGTCGATGATTCAAGCCGCTCTTTAAATACGAATATTTGTGCAGTAACTTAGTCGCGGCTTCAAAGGCGTAACGTACCTCACGTAACTTTGGATATAATGATGGATTGATAGATATTGTATACATATTTTATTGCATACAAATAACACAATTTATTTATTACACGAAATCCCAAGCATTTATGTGTACAGTGGCGGCGGTGTTGTCGGAAACTGTGATCTCTTCTAGACAACTTTTAGATGGACAGAATCGCATGAACGTTATACCACCGAATGGTGCTCAGTTATATATTACATTAGGTTTTGACTGCGGCTCCGCCTGCGTGAATGTCGGGTTTCCGCTACATGGGAAATCTCAACACAATCATAGATTTATATAAAAAAGCAAAGAACCACTTGTACTTGACCTCTCATACAATAACGGCGGCTACTAAAACAGGGATCAAGCTGTATCTTCAATTTTACGGGACCGATTTTGATGAAACATGCCGCAGTATTTAAGTCGCAATAGTACCTTTAAAACTGTAACAGTTTAATTAAAATCTACCCGCTGGTTTTTGCGTGAAGACCGAATAAACGAACAAACAAACATCAGCGAATTTGGTTTCAGAAGATTATTGAAAATTTACAATTACATTTAACAATTTTAAAATAGTTTATTAGTTTACAATAAATATTTACATATACAATAAATATACATGGTACGTTCAATTTTAAAGTTAGCATTTACACGCAATCACATTGGCACTAAATTAAATTAATATCAGATTTAGTTATTAGATTATTATTACTTAAACGCATTACTTAATACGCGTTAATTATTACGCATCTTAATTGAATACCTTATCTTCACTTCATATACATCTATGTGTAACTAATGAACTAGTTTGCTTCGATATTCGATTTGAAACGTACTATAAAGTTATTATTGAAACGATAATATTTACATTTTCGCGATTTAATTATTTGAAAGGCAGGTGGAATTTGTATGCACCGAACTCATATGTCCGTCGGCACGGCACTTCCAAGCGCACCCGTAAACACGCCGTGTTTATTTTATTACAACAGTTATTTATTGTATCGTTAACGTACACACACCGATAATGGCCGACAATATTGTACGCGAACCTCTACCCGCATATGTAAATAGTTCGCTAGTTAATTAGACAAAGTATGGTAGAAACGACACCGTTTCCGTGCCGCTACACATAATTAAGCTGGGAGTCCACATAAACATCTGGGGTTTTGGAGGCAAAAAATCGGGGAAAAGATTCCGTCTGTCAAGCTAATTCGTCGGGATTACATTTGAGAGACACTCGGGCAAAAAGACATTAATCAAAGCTGCAAAGCGTCTTAGATATTTTTAAAATGTAGAACATTCCGTATTTGCAATAATACGTCATTATACCATACAATACTCATTTCAAAACTAAACTTTACCGTATTAATATTTGTGTCAAGTTTCACATGTCCACATTACATGAAGGATAACGCATTATTGTCTAATATTAGTCACTTTAAATAGTCGAATGTCACACATTGGTATAAATTAGCTAAATTTAGGCTCTCCTGTCTTTTTCTAATGACTAACGCTAAAACGGGATAGCAACAATTTTGGCGTTGTCAGTTTTTGACACGTCAAAATTAAGTTCAAAAACGCAAGATTTGTTGTGCCTTATGACAAAAATGTAGGTTGGTACTTGCTAAAAATGGTTACTATTTCGTTTTGGTGTTTGTCAATAGATAAAGAGAGGAGAGCCAAAATTTAGTTTGTGTTACATCAGAATGAATGAATGAAAAGTCGTCAATGGTGTCATTGACGACTTTTCGCAACTGTTCATGCGCATCTAAGTGCACCGAACATTTGACAGCGCTCTGTTGCTGTAGTCAGAACACGAATATCACATTTAGTGATGATTATGTACCTCATTTAATTAGCAGTTTCTAGTCGAATTAATTAATTACAGATATCACTAAACCTGTCTGAGTTAATAATTGATTGCGTAATTATTTGATAAGTGATAAGATAGCGATTGAAGGTTATAATAAAGACGTAAATATATTTTGGATCATTTAAACCATTGATACCTAAAGTGCTTTGTATCGACCCCCAGGGGTCGACGATGACGTGTAAAGGGTCCACGCCAACT
>WUAW01014939.1:11180-24115 GCA_017165845.1 Thaumetopoea pityocampa | reverse complement strand
TATGATGGACTGTATTAAATTTCAATACAAACAAAACATTCATTCATCCTTCATTCTCATTAATAAGTGAGTTGTTAATAATTGATGATATTATTAATTACACCTTATCGTCATTCCCATCGCACCGCGGTTCGTTAATTATCAGCAAAGTAGAATACTAACAGGCCGTGTAGTTCCATCTCTTGTTGTTTTGGAAATTGTACACAATACGCGCCGCTTAACTAAGTCAACTCGCAGGCGGGTCACGCGCCGCGTTCATTACGGAACACGGCCTAGGCCTCATTCTGACACAACCCCCTCTCTAGATATTTTATTGACAGCTAACAAGGAAATCCCTATTGAAACAAATAATATTATATAGCAGAATCTTATTTCGTTTAAGGGTAGTTAAAAAATAACTTGAATTAGATCTTTATACACAAGTAACCGTTCGACGCACCGATGGTCCAAACTTCACCGGTCACCTTATCGAACTCCCAAATCAAATAAAGTAATGTAAGTGGAAGCCTCCGTGGTGTCGCCGGGCGCGGGACGGCGCGCCCGCCGCCCCTCTAATCGCCCGACAAGACCCTGATAACTGGTCCTTGCAGATTTATAACTGTTGATAACGTCGTGTTTGGGAAGCTTACGCTGCGCGTTCGGATGTCACCGCGCCCGCGTCGCTGAATTTCGTAATACGGCAAAAGTTTTTTTGGTAGTTCATAACACAACTCGTTAATTTATATTAACATTCGTAGGTTTCTATCAAATGCAATATTTCTATTTACTTAACATTATGTACTTGTAACGTATATATACATTATTATAATAATATTCAGTATGTACACTACCCACCGCAACGTGCACCAACACCACCATACTGGCGTCTGAAACAGCTGCCGCGAGTGAGCAGTGGGATGAGATGACCGGCATCCAGTGGCCAGAGCCAGCCCCTNATCGCTGAATTTCGTAATACGGCAAAAGTTTTTTTGGTAGTTCATAACACAACTCGTTAATTTATATTAACATTCGCAGGTTTCTATCAAATGCAATATTTCTATTTACTTAACATTATGTACTTGTAACGTATATATACATTATTATAATAATATTCAGTATGTACACTACCCACCGCAACGTGCACCAACACCACCATACTGTCGTCTGAAACAGCTGCCGCGAGTGAGCAGTGGGATGAGATGACCGGCATCCAGTGGCCAGAGCCAGCCCCTTCCAAACGAGCGGACCCGCCGGAACCTTGTGCGGGTAATTATCACCCGCAGATTCAATTAGTACCCGTGGAAATGTAACTCGATCATCGGTGAGCGCTGTACATCGTCTGTACTGCTATAAAATTGTTAAACGTCAAATTTTGTAAATCAATGACATTTAAACTACTCAAATACTACTCAGATCGACTAATTAGGGGCTTCTGAAACCAAATCCGTCGATGTTTGTTTGTTTGTTCGAGCTTTATACAAAAACCAGCGGGTAGATTTTGATTATACTATTACAATCTTATACGTACTATTCCGACTTAAATACTGCAGCATGTTTCATCAAAATCGGTTCAGTAGAATTGAAACTTTATACAGTTTATATAGATTTAGATGATGGTAAATTTATTATTTATTTTATTGCCCACATACATACATACAGTGACGCCGATATTCCATACGGGTAGGCAGAGACTATAGTATATACTATATACATACAGTCACGCCTCTTTCTCATTGGGGTAAGCAGAGACTACTTCTTTCCACCTGCTACGATCGTTTAATGTAGCAAAGTGGATATCCGCAGCCCACATTTCGCTCCCGTGGGCAACGAGACGTTTCGGGTGGCGAACCACGACGCCATCATTTTATACGGTTCAAAAATGATTAAAGTTCCTCACTGCGTACCCACTTCTTAGTGGAGAGAAAAGGAAAAAGGATGAGATAGGAAAGGTGTATTGGACAAAGAATATGGAATTTAGAAAAAGGACTATAGGGTATAGGATACCACTATCTCGGAAGGAGTAGGGGGAGGCAGTAGTAGCTCGGGGGCCCGGGGTCGCTTACCCGTATACTTAAGTCAATTTGCCGGACAGGCTAAAAGACTAAGTACTCCCTGACCTACATATCCTTTCTGCCCACCTACATATAAAACTAATTGTTGAAATAAAATATAATATTACTGCTGAGGCCATCACACATGTAAAACGCCATGGCGGCCACATCAGCATTTACTACCTTTCTACCACTTCTTGGGTTATTCATGCGCCTGGCTGATGTGATGTCGCAATCATAGTGGAAAAACCGTCATATTTCAAATGTCTGTTTTTCAACATGATTTCAGGGTTCACCCAGAGGTCGTTGCAAGACCAACTACACCTCTCCTGGTTATCTCGATTGTCATTCGACCTCGACTACTTCGAGGTCGATAACACCCTCTTGAAGAACTACACACCTATGTCGTCTTTAGCTACACATATAAGTTGTCTTTGAGTGTCATTACGAACCGTCTTGAATGGACGTTTGACGAATTCCAGCTTCCCGAATAAGCCAAATTATAACTAGATGACCTGATCGAAGAACTTCTTGTCAGTCCGCATACTGCAAACACTATAACGTTATAACTTATAAGTAGCCAGGGCTAAGGTTCTTTTGGTTTGGTAGTAAAATCTCCCCTGGAATTCTCGGCACACCCTGCTTCAACGTTACAGTGGCCGTGGCCGGAGTCAGAAAAGCGGAGGTGCCAGTGATTGGGGGGCGTGATTTATGTATGTTAAACATTAAAGGGTTTTGCCATAATCTCCACTCTTGGCGAGTGGGTTGGGGATCGCAGAGCCGTTCGTACATACAGTATATTCCATATAGCGAGAGATTGATGACCCACGGCGAGGTAAGTGATTAATAAGTCACCAGCTTTAGGGTCGAAATGTGGCAGGCGTTGCAGTATCGGAAAAGGAAAGATCTTCCGACCAGACAGGTGTTTCGTCTGGCGGGGCCTGTCATTACCTCGACGGTTGATGTCGGGACGTTATATATAACTCACTATTAAAATTCATGAGCGTGATTTAGGCTTCTAATATCGTTACTTTAGAACTGCGCCATCTGTTGAGGATGTGTGGTATGTAGTGAAGTAGATCGCCACATCACTCCCCCCATGCTTTAGACCGAAGGTCGATAGTCTTGAATCCATGTTGAATTGTTGCGTCACGCTCGAAGTGAACTTGCAAGTGCCAGGATGCGCGTACTAGTCTACGGTGAATCGAGACTAAGGCGCAGATGCTCTGTCTACGGTGAGTCGAGACTGAGTGAGTTGAGTCGACTGTTGGTGGCGTAGTCCAAGTNGGCAGGGAGAGCCCGCGGTGAGTCTGGACGTGTGCTGCGATGAACTGTTGGTCCACTGAGTCGATTGAGTGTCGTGCAGAAGGACCAGGTAGCCTATGTGTAGGCTGCGTATGGTCTTGATTAGGTTGACGTACTAGCCTGATCTGAACTGCTGTTCATGGATTCTTGAATTATTTTCTTTCACTTTTTTCTCGTGATTAAGAGTAATAGTGCTGCTGGCGGTAGCACGATGAAGTACTATGTATGATTCTTTAGAAGGCTGCTTGATGTTCAATAAAAGCGTCACCGGTTATGGCGTAATGATGATTATGACCCATGATGACGTTGATGATGATGTCGTCAGCTATAGAGTCGAAGTGTGTCAGGTGTGTCAGTATCGGAGAAAGGAAGATCTTCCGACCACACGGGTATTATGTCTGGCGGAGCCTGTCACTGCCCCAACTGTTCAGGTTGAGACGTTGTATATACGCTAGGTCGCTATCAAACTTCATGCGCGTGATTCAGACTTCTAATGTCGTAACTTTAATCCTGCGCCATCTGTTGAGGATACGTGGTAATTATGTAGTGAAGTTAGTAGCCACATACTACTAACATTGCAAGAGTAAAAGTTTAGATGATTTGACGTTAGTGATTCAAAATGGCTCAACCGATTTTATTAAAATCAGTTTTTAATTAGAACTCAACCTGAAATGAGATACAGGCTAGTTTATACTAAAACACCACGCGAGCGAAGCTGCGATTAGTAGCTAGTCACTTGTAAACAGTACTAAACAGATTAATAACATATTTTAATATGTTCAAAAATAGAAAAATTATAAAATCAAAAACTTTTACGATTTCATAATAATCTAGCCTACATCTTACTCTTATAAATATCGGGACGCCGTATCTTTTATAGAAAAAAAAAACATAAAAAAATATAACTCTACTCTAATTACGAACCATAAAATGTCTTATCTGATACTGTGATGTTATACAAACAGCCCGCGACTACACCAGGCGATGACTTACAACCGGTGTTGAGCTTAATTCAGGGTAAGCTGTGCTCGCTTTACTTTAAGCTTCGATGTAATATATGGCCCACGGATGGGATTAGAGGTGGGCTGGGTAAGACGTGATCCGTCTTGCGAGAGTCTATTATATTCTATATCAATGAATTTTAAGCTTAAGAGCGTAATTAATAAAATCTAAATTTGAACGAAAGTTTATTTATTATGAATAATTAAAATTAATTAAAACTGGCGTACTTTGACAAATTATTATGAATTTTAAACTTTATTAAGAAATTATAAAGTTCTGTTTGCTGCTGGTTCAGGTGGTTGCGATATTTCGTGATGTCGAATTAGTGTGAAACTTGACGTTTATACTAGGTTATTTATTGAACGCAAGCGATGAGAGAACAGCGATAGTGTGTAGGTCTACTTAGGTTTATATAACAGATTGTACTGTAAAACACGACCATGAAATTAATTATTTTTTCTATAGAACCGGCCATAGAATATTATACAATTTTCAATTCATTGTATTCCTTATTTATTTTTTCATATAAACCAAAATAAGATACATAGTCACCAAAACTTATTTCTTAATTATGAATTCTTTTTTTAACATTGTTATATCCTATAATAATCTATATAACTGGTATAAAAATTCAATTTATTTATATAAAACACAGAATGTAAACCAATTTCGATAAATATAATAAGTTCAAAGTGTTTTATTTGTGTGTTGATTAGACGAGGGCCGACGCGGGAGTGATCAACACATAACAATGTTAATTCAGTTGCGAGGTCATACTGCCGGTAATTAGAAAAGTAAATACGTCTCTATGTAAAAACTATCCAGTATGTATTATTAAATCGAATATTTAATAATAGTTTATGTAATAGATCTCCATTAATTTTTTATTAGATTAGTAGCACACTAGTGTATTACCGCGCGACATATAGGCGGGAGCTGTCACTCACTTTATTTTAAGCAGTTCTTGTAAATCATATTGCGTGTACTTTGAGATTTATACGATGAGAAAGTTAGTTGAACCCAAGAGTTTATCTTAAATTTAGTGATTCAAATAACATTTCGTGTGAATCGCTAAAAATCCGTAGCGAATCACCGTGTATCTCAAAAAATACAGGCACATGAATAGTATAAAGCATTTAACGAAGCCCTGGATTCGGTAGTTAATTTACCTCGTTCTGGCCGACCTTCAACAGCTACGAACGAATACTTCGACAGAATGAAGAAGCTGGTGATCGAAAATCGTACTATATTTATAACATTTTAAATCACATTTTATGAATGAAACGTGACGCTACATGCCTGGTCCTGCTTATTTTTGTCCAGAAAGAACATCATAAGCAGGTCGCAGAAGACATGACTTTCCAAGCATTCTCGTATGATTTTTTCTCTTTAGCCTACGATTTCTTTTAAATTTAGGCCACCTGTTTCAACCGGCGGTGAAGGGCTGTCGCAGTTGAAAAAGAAAACTACTCTGAAAACGAAGAAATAAGTTTTAATGAATAGTTTTTTTTTATCTAGTCTATACTATCATAAATTGTTAATTGTCAAATTTTCAAAAATCAAATATATTTAGAAACAAACTAGTCAGATCGACTAATTAAGGGCGTCTGAAACCAAATCTGTCGATGTTCGTTTGTTCGGGCTTCACCTAAAAACCTGTGGGTAGATTTTAATAAAGCTATTACACTTCTTATCTAACTATCTTTATGATAACTTTACGAGCACGAGACGTTAGAACTCAAGGTTATTGTTTATACACTTGTTTTTGAGAACTATGTGTGTACTCCGTCGCGTCCTCCCGTGACTCGCACCGCGCCCGTAGCCGTGGGTAAAGTTGCATGCCGCAATAACCCAATGCATGTGTTATTAGCCGTGCGGCAGCCGCCAAGTGCGCAGTTCGATGCTCGCTCCACGCGGTGGCTTTCAAACTTCGCTCCTGAACTTCGGTATTATGGTTACAAGTAATGAATGGCGTACGCACGAGCACAGCAGGAGGGTGCTCGTCGGTCGCGTTGTTTCTTACTGTTCGAAGGGGATACAGAAGTGTACTAGGATTTAGTAGCAATGTTTCACGTGCATCCAATCAAACTAACACCGGAGTCGTGTATAATTATTTTTAATATCTTCATTTGTCGGTAGATGTAAAGTGGTTTTAGATTATGGTTGTGTTGGTACGTCTGGAGGCTCCTAATCTGAACTGATTACTAGAGAAGCAGAACACGTCCTATGAAGTGCACAAAATTGTGTATTCTCCGTACTTATCAATTTATTAAGTGCACTGCTTTATAGTACATGTTTTATTTAGGTCATACTGTACGTGTACATTACTTGAACGTTACAAATTACACATTTGATAAATGAACGACAAGGGGGATGGTTGTTTCCATTGATAACCATCCCACGGGGCCTCTAACGAAACGGCTGCCTTCTATCTAACGAGGGTTCAAAAATAACTTCAACAGGTTATCATCATTACCACGAAGATAATACTCGTGTTAGCCCAGTCTGTTGAGTTTATATTCTATGCATCAGTACATGATCTGATGCTACTTATCAGTCTTTCAAGCTAATTCCTGGACATAGACTGTCTCAATGAAAGTCAGACTCAAACAAATGGCACTAAATATTTTTAAATGTTAGTATAACACGAGTACATCACCCGACACGTGACCCAAAATTATTCATTCATTATCCAGTCATGGCGCCCCTGGCGGAAGGATACGAGTCTGAGAGGAAGAGTAATAATTGAACTAACTTTCTTTCTACGCACATAAAATGGCTGACCCATACCGCCGCGCCGAGGGTACAGCACGACGGTTATGTGAGGATTGCACCCACTAACTACTGTACGGCTTCTGCCTTGGCCCTTGCGCCCGAGCACGGGGATCACCTGAGCAGGCATCCGCGATGACATTGAACTAACTGACAGATGTGTGTAGTGATGATGCTGTGATATTTATGAAGACTAATGTATTTTTATAAGACTTACGCATGTTACGTTTGTCTAGGTCAGGGAGTCTTGTAGTCTGTCCAGCAAATAGATTTAAGGTAAGCGACCCCGGCCCCCCGAGCTACTACTGTCTCTCCTTACTTCTTCCGAGATAGTAGTATCTTATATCCTATAATCCGTTTCCCAAATTTCATATTCTTTGCTCATGACAGCTTTCCTCCATCAGCTTTTTCCATGGGAACGCAGTGAGGAACTTTAATCATTTTTGAACCTTATAAAATGGCGGCGTCGTGGTTCGTCATCCGATATATCTCGTTTCCCGCGGGGAAGAAAATAGGCCATGCATAGACACTGCTACATTAAACGATCGTAGCAAGTGGGACGAAGTAGTCTCTGCCTACGCAATTCTTCGGTATTAAACAAAAGGTAATAGTGAAAGAGGCGTGACTGTATGTGTGTATAATACTTACGCATGTTGTTAAGCATTTGGTGAACAAGCACGTGGTCTACCTCATGGTGAGTGGCTGCTGCCCCCTCACAACCTTCCTCAGAGGGTTTATTAAATTCATCGATCTGTTCTTAATTATTATTGTTATTATATATAATACAATGAATATTGTTATTATGTGAGGTCACTGCCCCACTGCTGGAGACTGCTGGTTCGGAGATGAAACGAATTAGTTTTCATTGTTACTTCCATTCATTTCGGTTATAGGATTTGGTGCACCAGTTCTGTAAATAAAAACGCAGTGTTCAGCAGTGCAGTGGGGCAGCACCACTGCTGAGCACTGCGTTTTTACTTATAGAATTAGATTAGGCGCACTGAAATAATAATTACGTGAATAACAAATGATTGGCTCAGTTGGGAGTGAATCCACTTTCTGTGCAGAGACTCCCGGACTCGAATCCTGTATCGGGCACACTTTGTGCGATGAGTGTTAATATTTTTTTCCGAGTCACGGATAATTATTACTCATCAACGTCCCCAGATTATATTCGTCCCCATTACAGGGTTACGGATGTCCCCTAATCTGGAGGGGGACTAGGCCGTAGTCTACCGTGCTGGTTTAGTGAGGTTTGGTAGACTTCACACACTCATGCGGGAATACATTATCCTTCTCAGTTCAGTACATTCATGTCTACAATGTAGACCGTACATGAATTAGAAATAATTCAGTGATAAGGGACAGGGATCGAACCCGCAACCTTTCGATCGCAAGCCATATCATAATTTATCGGTTTAATTATATATATCCTTGCTAGAATCGTTGTTAAATGCGGGGCACCCCAGTTTGGAGCTGGATTACTTTGTGTGGAAGTGTCCAAGACTACACCATATATATAAACGTATAATGAAATATTTTATTTACAAATGGAAACTCTGCTCACATATAATTGTGTATTTAATATTTGTCTGTGTACTTAGATTTTGAGGATAACATCATTATTTCATCCCTATTAGTGTCAAGATTGTGTAACAAATTTATACTATCGCGCAGTACAATAACCAACCCTAACTGGTAACAAATAAAGTCTAATTTCCTGAAGCAGCACTGTAAATTGTGAATGTGAAGCTAAATATACGCGGTCGGAGGTCCGATCAAACAGTTTGTCGTCCAATTACCGGGGAATCGCGCCCAGTGTCGGTTTAATGGCGTTGACGCGGGCACAACGGCGCTAACTACCTGAGCGGTGAGTGGGGGCGCCGCTCCAACGGCTCGCGCCACCACTCATTGGAACTGACTCGGGAGACGTTCGCGTGTATATGATGAGACAGGGTTTTTACAATAAAGTGTCCTCGTTTCATGTCCGCAGGATTCAGCGTCAACAAGCGTTTAGTTTATAATTTTGTATGTAGGTATAAGTGTATAATATTTTTTCAGATATTTTTTCGTCCTACCCTCAAATAATACAACAGTTATGACTGTTGTCTCTTTCATACCCCTTGCGGTCTGTACACGACTGGCGCGTGGATAATATATCTTAGTGTATCCGCAATCTGAGTTTTCTGTTATGATTTTCAAGACGCCCGCTGACGGTGAAAATTATAGTAACTTCCTCTTCTTTAAGTAGCGGACTTCCAAGGGCTGGTGACCACGGTGAAGGACTGGAGGTGGCTCGATGTTCCCGCTGCACGATAAGCTTTTGATAAAACTATCTGTTGACTTCGTCCTTGGTATTACACAATTTTTATAATCAAACGCGGTGGATGACCGCCGACTGTACCAAATAGTGCGGTCAAGTTTTAAAGTTCGTTGTGTAACTTTATAGACTAATAGACCCACTTATGTCTGCTACTCGAACAGTCAGAACTAGTTCCTTTATTTCAAGAAAACGATACACATAATTATTAAAAAAATAATACATGTAATTGCCCAGCAATCATATCATATTTATTTATTTATTAAAATACATATATAGGTTACAATCATAAAAGAAAACAGAATACAATATACCAATTAAGGGTTCAGGCGATAACTCAACAATTAAACTAATAAACGAGAAAAGAACATTTGTGTAATACATAACTTTGGTAAACTTATATATCCATAAATTAAATAAACCCAGTCCATGCACCGTGTACTACAAGAACGGCCCGATGAACGCGCGGGTGATGGTGAGAAACATTATTCCGTGTGCTATGGAACGTACATCCCGCAGATGTTTGCCGTGATAGTCAAGGAAAATCAAACATATCTGAATTAATTCCGTCCTAAATGAATTATATATTTCAGTAATATGGTAATTCTATAAATTATTGCTGCCAAGTTTTTAGAAAGTAATATACCCTTTGAGCAGTATACATACATTGTATGTATGTCTGTGATTCCGTATGTAAATGTGCATTGTCGAGCAACAACGCCACCTACCGGCCATGTCTATTCCGGCGGCGTCCGCGCGTCACGCGCACCCGTTTTATCGCTTGACGGATGACCGGCCGCAGGTGTATCATCCGCCTTATATTACTCAATTATCTTTGCAATGCACATACGCCTTATCTCAATCACGTAGAGTCGAATTTAGGTAACTATAATAAAATGTTGAATTTGTGTGGTATGTTACTATTTGATAGATGCAACGGAGTGATAGCTGTTGCTGTATTTCTTATTTAAACCGAGTAAGGTTGGTTTTGGTATAACTGGGTGGTAACGTACATTTAGCGGCTCGTTACAACTTGATACCGGGAGACTGACACAGGTATGCGGGGCGCGCGCGGATGTATGGGCGAATGTGTCTGCACCCGGGGCGGTGTTTATCATATATAAACACATTGTGTAACTGGGGTGAAAATTAAAGTGAATTTATTTATGAATAATATAACAAATTCAGTTTAAAATACTAAACACCCCACTTAATTCCTCTTTTTCAAGCGACTGATTAGATTTACCTTATTGAACTCAAGAAAGCAAATCTAATCAGTCTATACCTAAAGTGGTCTATATCGACCCCCAGGGGTCGGCAATGATCTGCAAGGGGTCCACGTCAACTGTCAAAAACATATTTGAAGTTAATAAATTTACAACAATGGTGCTGATTCATTTGTAACAGAACTTAGCTAAATTTAATCTCTCCCTATCTTTTCCTAATGTCAAAAGCCAAAACGAGATAGAAAATATGTATAGCGAGTACCGAACTACAATTCTGTAAAACGGATCAAAAAATATTGCGTTTTTGCCTATCTTTAGTCCGTATGTGTCGAGGTCGCGTCTAAATCTTTTATTTTTGACGTGTGTAAACGAAACTGACAGCACCAAAATTGTAGCTATCTCGTTTTGACGTTTGACATTAGAAAAGTTATGGAGGGACTAAATTTAGTTAAGTTTTGAATTAGACCAAACCATTAGAATTTATTGTAATAGTTTGGTCATTTAGAAAGGATGAATGTGTTTGGAATGACGAAACGAATATACCGAAGTGTCGAAAGAGGGCGCCCAGGAAGAACCTGCCTTGATCAAATTAACAACTTATTTCAAAAAGGTCATGTTCGTAGCACCTTTAATCGATGAAAGTGTATGAAAAGGTGTATGTATGGTTATGGATGAGATGAGAGAGGTGTATCCAGAATCATAGTATCTGGCAAACCGTGGTCTCCGCCGACTTGTATGGGGTACCGACTTGAGTATTTGTGTGTGTTTATTTGAAGGACCTAAAAATAAAAACGCGTTGAAACTGTCACATACGTTCAGATATTATATTTGGTTCTTAACACAAATTTAACAATGAAGAGCAAATAATTACAGGCTGCGCGTAAACCTCTTCCATTAAGTGGGGGAAAGGAATATCTAAAGCCATTACCAAACCATTAACGCGCTGTGATTGCTGATTCATGTTATATACTATGTTTCAAAACCTTTTATTTAAGGCTGGAGACCCTGGACCCGTGCGGAATGAAGGTTACAGATTGTATGAAGACATCGCAGGCCTTCTGATCAACGCGACAAGTGATCAGAACACCGGTCGCTACTTCGGCAAATGTATTGTATGTGTATTATTGGGCTGGGCAGGACTTGAATCTAAACTACGCGACATCTTGTCAATGCAAATACCTTAAGAGTAGTCAATCGTTGCATGCTGCAAATGGCAACCTACGGATCCGAAATACTGTTATTGCTTATGGGCCTCATAAGAAAGCTCACCCAAAAAGCAATGAAAAGACGTTTGCTTGAAGTTGCCATAAGATATAAAGTAAACAACCAGGCAATCCGCAGGAAAACTACAATCACCGATGTTGCTCAAAGGGTTGCAAGGCTTGAAGTAGGAATGGGCGGAGCATATGGCCTATAGAACTGATAGATTTTGGGATCATAAATTGCTGGAGTGGTGACCCCGAACCGGAAAACGTGGCGTAATTTGACTCTCAACTGCCTAGTCGATGATCTAGTCAAGGTCATGGACAATCCGACGGTCGGTCACGGATAGGTGGATTTAGGGACTCGCGGCTGCTTGATGTGGCGATTATTACAGGACGCCTGTGTCCGGCAGCAGACGTACGTGGGCTGATGTGATGTTGATAGTTATTGCTGTACAATGGGGAAACGTGGCCGGCCTTCCGACACAGAGTACTGGTGCAGCTTTTATAGAATTTTTAACGTTTCTCTTTTCATAATTACTAACTGCAATTCCCATTTTTTAAATTTAAATTTATTATTATTTTATTGTTCTAGTATCTTTTTCCATAAGAGCTAACTAAACCAAATCCCATAAGAGCTAACTAAACTAAGTCCCATAAGTTGCCAAACGTTTGCACCATTCCTGCATCAAAGCGTTTCCTGATCAGCACGCACCCCTGGCCGCGGGTCGTAAGTGTGTCGGCGGGTCGGCCATCAGGAACACGCGTCCCGTTAGTGCGGCTCCCGTCGGGCCCGGCGCCAACCTTTCAATCGCTATCTTTTATTCTATGGAGACCCTGGCGTAATAATTGTAAAGGGCAAGCGATAAGCGACAAGCGTATGTATTTTATTAAAATTTTTTGGCGCACACACCAGATAATATTACACATAATATTTGTATAGGTCAGGGAGTACTTAGTCTTTCAGCCTGTCCGGCAAATAGACTTAAGTACACGGGTAAGCGACGCCGGCCTCCCGAGCTACTACTGTCTCTTCCTTCTCCTTCCGAGATAGTAGTATCCTATATCCTATAGTCCT
>WUAW01014926.1:59775-70774 GCA_017165845.1 Thaumetopoea pityocampa | reverse complement strand
ACAACACCACTTGAATTTTGTAGCCTTAAACCTATCTCTCGGGCGGTTAACATCGGCTGGCGTCTTGCAGTAAGTTGTATGTATCGATCTTGCCGTGTGGTTGTACACCTTCCTCGACCTGGGTGCTGCTCTGCAGGATCTCCCGTGTTAGTGTAATGCTGATGAAGACGGCAAATAACGCTTCTGTTGACACCAAAATACCGAGATACCTGAGATTGACTTCTTTCCGCTTGCAACATCCCTACAGCTCTTTGCATTTCATCTGCGTTCAAATGACGTCGCTCCATGACCTAAAAAATGTCTCAAAATACAAATTTGTTCAAAACTTTTTTCAAATTATTGTTTAAATCATAAAATTGATACAGAATACTAAATTTTAATAAGCAAAGAAAACGCTATAAAATTCGAACAAATGCATTCGCTTTTGAATTTGTGAAAAAAAACAAATGATACTCGATTTTTTTTACAACCAGCGAGTATGTCCTCTAGATCAAAAAAGTTTACATAGGTATATCCTACTTGGTAAGAAATGATATAATAATTGATTAATAATTTGAAATAGTATGTGTTGCTTAGACTTTATTGATGTGTGTAGTTTGACTAAAATCTATTCTCTGGTTTTTGCGTGAAGCCCGAACAAACAAACAAATAAACATCGACGAATTTGAATTTCAAAAGCCCATAATCAGTCGATCTGAGTAGTTTGTTCTTAAGTCAAAGTGATTCTGCGGTTTTTTATATAAATCTATGACTGTCGGAATTTCTCATGTAGTGGAAAACAGACATTCACGCGGGCAGAGCCGTGGATAAAAGCTAGTGATAAATATAATCTTAACAAAACCTTATAGGGCCAATTTAGAAATCTTGTCAGCTTATCACAGATACGCTGGCTGTTCCGTCACTCGGTTATTTTATAAATAACCGCATATATTACAGATAAAATGTTTTATAATAAAAAAATACAGTTTCTCCTATCTTATGTACTTAAATTATATTATGGATACATATGTATCAACTAAAACTTGAAAAAAAAAACTTGTGATATTCAACCTTTATAGGATATTATTGTTATCTAAAATATTTAACTGTCACGTAAAAAAAAATTTAAATATATCTAAACACAAATTCATTATTATCATGCATCTACGCAGTTTATTTTAAAATTTATCGCGATAAGTGCCACGTAGTAATCCACAAATATGAGTTTAAACCGCGAAAGCCTAAAAAATATTATCTACGTAGTGTTTTTAAGGGTAGCAGCTGCATTGGTCTGTCTAAAATTAACGACCTACTTTATGAAGAAACTGAAATCGACTTAAATATAGGAACAATAACAACGCACGCCGCTAGCGACAAATCTCCAGCCACAAGCGATTCGCTGCAGCAATATTTGGCAGACTACAAACGTCTAGACATAAATATTTACTTACCAAAAAATGTAGGTTATCTGTGAACGTTGAAAAATGAAAGTAATGATCAATATTCGTATCATTATACAAAGATACAATGATCTGCCGATCCTTTTCCGAGAAAAGTTCGTCTCGACAAAATAATGTTTGATTTCTATGACGAAACTTATTCAACCTTAATTAGAAGTTTTCTGTTCGTGTACTTCTTTTCGGTTTGATCTCGTACTTCTGTATTTTATGAATGTTTGGAATTTATTATTATACTCCTTACCTTATTTTGCAATCATAATAAAATTTTGACTTTCATCCTAGGTTTCACGACATCGGGTAAAAGCGTTTGAGTAATTCTCTCAAATTTGCTTAGGTTCTATATTTGATCTTCTTATAACTGACTTGTCGCCGTGTAAAACTTTTGCTACCAAATTACATAACATAACAGGTAAATCAAAAACTTTATCGTGCGTTGATAGCGATAAATACACGTTGTAGACATGATAAGTCTCGTGATTGATGACAAATGACCTCGGCGGAATTTTGGTTAACCTGCTAATAAAATATCTTAAAAAAGTTTTAAATATTGCATTAAATTAGTCTCCTTTTTTATTATGAAACACAAAATACTCTAATCGTTGTCTTTGAACAATGTACGGTATACTGCTATACTATGCATAAAACTTGCTTGTCGGTTCATAAATAGTTTAGGATTATGTATATAATAAATTCGGAGACATTCATGCGTTCAATTCAATCAAACATTCATTGTGTATTAAACAAAAAAAAATATCAGCTTTATTTTAATTTTCGTTTTTATCGTTATAGCCTTTTTCTGATTTCTTATAACATTCAATATTTCTTGCTTAAGGTACAATTCAAGGATTCTGATTTTTTGATCTCATCATGATTAATTTTGATTTTACATTGCTTCCAGCTATTTTTATCAAATCATCATCAAACATAACAGAATGACGTGTTTGAGATTTGTGAATTGCTTATTACCAGAAATCAAACCGACTAGCAGTTTGCCTTACTACATATTATATAGTAATTACAATTTGGTTATAGTTAGTCATAACTACTTTACATAATTAACCGACTAATATGACTACGGTACAATTTAATAAGCAACAGATTATACTAGCGTACAATAATAAAAAGTATTTCCTTATTGTGAGCTCCATCTATATGGTGCCGGTGTAATAAAATTATCTTTCTATTTGTTCCTATAGGTACTGTAAGAAGCAGTTGAGGGATGCTCCATGTTAATGGGCGGTAGCATTATCCTGCGATTGCGATCAGTATCCACTGGGACTTCCACAACACCTGCCTAGCGTGGAGATTAGATATAGATTTTTTTAGCGATGAATATCTATTGGCTAGTGATTATAACGAGCTCGTTTGCTGGCTGTTCCAATATTTATATCATTTGCATTGTCAGGGTACAAATTTTTCAACTGTAAGTCATCTTTATTATTAACCACAGAGTTCGTCGTTACAGTGACAGTTCGATTTATGAGGATATTTTACAAGCGTGGAGATCTTTAAATTGACCGTAGTTATCTACTAATAAACCGTCTGAACCAAAAGGTTTACAGGATTTCTAATATCTTTAATGAATTACTGTGCATTAATCTACCTCACTGATTAGTCCTATAAGACCTGTTTAAGATTAACTATGCTTAATCTTGTTGATCGCTACCAACTTTTTCAATTTAGTGAATGCTTCTAAAAATACCTTTACTAAAATAATGTCCTTACAAGATAGTCTTCAGATCTTATTTAATTTTATTTATCAAACAATCCCTTGATTTAAGTTATACTATTTGCATGATAATAAATTACCTTCAGTACGGTTAAAGACACTTGATCAATATCGAATACAATTTTTTTCTTAAGATTTTAAGAAAAGATATATTGACCTTGTTTTTAGTCTAGTAACTTAATACAGCTCTATTCTGTCCGCTTTGTCTATCTTTATAGTTTCTTTTCTAACTAAATCTTTTAATGTGAAATCGGTACAAAATGTTCTTAGGTCAAGTAAGAAAATTGTGTTTGTTACACAACATCTATTTTTAAGAATATTTATATAGATGGCTTACATGGCAATGAAATGAAATATTTTACTAACAATAGACAGTAATAGGGTGCTAGCGAGATGACATAAATTTTGAAATAAAGCACATACTACCATTCAATAAGCATGCAAAATTGAAAATAACTAACTATATTCAGCTTGTAAATACCTTGTTTGTAATCTTACTATTATACAACACAGTTTTTCGTTCAAAAAATCTTCGATATGATTATCTTAGATCATTATGATGTTGTATTGAGAATTAAGTAAAATAATGTGATTATCCAAATTAACAGACTGTTTAGGTTAATTATTGTTACCGTCTATAATTCATCAAACCATCTGTTGTTCCACTTGGTAATTGTTAACGGTTTGAAGATGAAGCCTGTTCCCAACTTTATGTATTATTTTCAACCTTGACTTTGTTATATTATAACCGCGAAAATGTTTTGTATCTTGAATGCTTTAATAAGTACAGTAATAGTGTTTATTATATACTTATTAAACCTATATTTATACAAACTTCGCTGAAAAAGCTAGTGAAGTATCTCATTTCTTTTTTTTATTTTCAGTGAAACATTCCGTGTCTTTGTTCAAAAAGGTTAACATACTTTAATCCCCAGTTCGTGTCCATCAGTTTAAATATTTGTAGTTACAACTGTTTATTTTAACTTGACTTATTTACGATTGTGTTCATTATTTCTCAGATGCAATTATCTTATCGTCTCTATCAAATGGAGCAATGTTTATTCGACTGTATGTGCCTGTTTTATCTGTCGGTTATTTCAATATTTGTATGTAACACTTCTGCTTCATAATTTTTTTAAAAATCATTATTATTAACTTTTTTCTTATTCGTAAAATTAATCACATTTCTTCGATGGTTTCTTTTATTACTTTTACAACAGACTAATAATGTGTTTTTTAAAGGAGTTTCAGATATTAAAAAAATAATGTTAGCCGTAGTATTATCTGTCAAAAAAAGTAAATCAATCCTTACCATCTTGCAACCAAAGTGGTGTTAAAGGCGATAGAAGTTTGATTAGTTTAAGAATCATCGCAACAGTATAAACAAAAGCATCGATTCCGCTGATACCAAGCTCTGCGGGGCGTCATTTTTCAGCTGTTGGATTTTCCAAGCCATTATTATATTAAATTATATTTAAGTATGACTTTATGTGTAACATAGCTCTTAGGATTCTTTTTTATCATTCTTTTTAATCACAATACCATTGGTTTTGGAAACAAGTATGTGCGTATATTAGTAGACTACGGCCTAATCTCTCTTCTGATTAAGGGAGGTTCGTGCCCCTGTAATTGGGACGAAAATTGACTAAGTATGATGGTGCATAAATAATATAACGTACTAGCTTTTGCCCGCAGCTCCACCCGCGTGAATGTCGGTTTTCTGTTACATGAAAAATCTCGATACAGACATAGATTTAAATAAGAAAAAAACCTAAGAACCAGTTTTACTTGAGCTCTCGTACTTTAACAGCGGCTATTAAAACAGGGATCAAGCTGTATTTTCAATTCTACTGGACGAATTTTGATGAAACACGCCGCATTATTTAAGTCGGAATAGTACCTTTAAGACTGTAACCATTTGACCATCTGCCCGCTGGTTTTTGCGTGAAGCCCGAACAAACAAACAAACATCGACAGATTTGGTTTCAGAAGCCCTTAATTAGTCGATCTGAGTAGTTCGTTTTTAAATAACTTTGATTTATTGAAATTTAACAATTTTATAATAGTATAACGCGTAAATGTTGGGTGTTCGCTACATGAGAAATCCCGACACAATCATAGATTTATATAAAAAGTCTAAGAACCACTTTTACTTGACCTTTCGTACCAAAGCGGCAGCTATTAAAACAGGGATCAAGCTGTATCTTCAGTTCTACTTGACCGATTTTGATGAAACATGCCCTATTAATTAAGTCGGAATAGTACCTTTAAGACTGTCGCAATTTAATCAAAATCTACCCGCTGGTTATGACGTGAAGCTCAAACAAACAAACAAACATCGACGGATATGGTTTCAGAAGCCCTGAATTAGTCGAGCTGAGTAGTTTATTTTTAAATATCTGTAATGTATTCAATGAAACACGGTCTGTCGCAGACTGTCTGTTTATTGGCTGGTTGATAAACATGTGCACATAAAGTGGGTACATTTATAAAATTGTTTTATTATCTACCTAACGCATACACATAAATATCTTTGATTTTTGAAAATTTGACATTTAACAGTTTTATAATAGTATAGATAGATAGATAGATTACTATTTTTATGAGACTAGAAATCTAGCTGCAGGTTTACTAACTAATAGCCTGTGAATGTAATTGTTCAAAGCGACAAGGATTAGGTTAGCGTTAGGTTAGGGTGCGGTTATATAAAACAAGCACAGTCAGTTATATGACAGCACTACAAAAATGATGATAATTGCAATAGATCACGGGTTCGAATCCCGATAGGGACAAACTTTATGTGGTGAGCTGGAATGTTTCCACCCGAGTCATGAATGGTTATGTACATATATCTTAGTTTTTATTTATCGTATAAAAATTGTCGTAATCGGTTAAAGTAGCAGTGCCATAATTGTGTCGAAGCGAGTGATTCATTATTTTATCCACAGATGGTAGTAAAATCACTATTGCCTATTATAATTTAATTTTTTTTATAGTTAAGTAATATAATATTGGTGCTGATTCTGTTGTAACAGAACTTAACTAAATTTAATCCCTTCCTAACTTCTTCTAATGTCAAACGCCAAAACGAGATAGCTACAATTTTGGCGCTGTCAGTTTCGTTTAGACACGTCAAAACTAAAAGATTTAGACGCGATCTAGGAACATGCGGACTAAAGATACGCAAAACACAATATTTTTTTGAACCGTTCAGCAGGTCGGTACACGCTGTAATATTTTTGCTATCTCGTTTTGACGTTTGACATTAGAAAAAATATCCCTATCTTTTTAGGACTAAATTTAGTTATGTTACAACAGAATCAGCACCATTATGGATACATTTTTTTCACACACATTGATCTAGCCCGAAATTAGTATTCACTGTTTTTCGGGTACTAGACAACGATATGCATACTTATACATATGATAAAATCAATATTAGAGAAATATGCAGTTGGGCCGTACTTGCGTTCACATCTTCAATTATACTTAACGCTCGTTTGGTTGATGTCGGTGTTTTTACAGAAATAGATCAACCTGAAAATGAAATAACTAATATTCATCTACTGTAATTTATTTATAACTTTATATTTAACTTTTTGTATTTACGTATATATATGTATATACGTAATATATGTCGATCTCTACGCAGACCTCCGATTCATCACGTTCGCGAAGTATCCGAAAGGTACTTCGCGCGGGCCTCCGAGCACCCCAATCCGCTGGTGGTGGCCGCCGCCGCCTACGAACCGGATCGCGACGCAGTCCCTCGTCTCCGCCGTCCCCGACACGTCCTGCACGACCCCCACGAACCTATCACCCTCGCGCTTCTCGACGCGAGTCGAAACGGCGCGTCCCGATCCCCAGGTATCTCCCCCCCCCCCCTACGGGCCGGGGGAACCCCCGCCCCGCCCCGCAATTTACCTCCTCAGCGAGGCCCGCGACCCTGATGAAACCCCCACGGCGGCCGTCCAAGCCGAGGCTCGAGACCCTCTCGAGGTGCCCTCGCGCTAGCCGCTCCGCTTCTCAGCCGTAAAGGCTAGGCTGGAGTGCACTTCGCGCTCGCCACCTCGTCCGGTGACGCTGTAAAAGCCTCAGGGCCAACAGCAGCTCTCACTTCGACAAAAAAATACCCAAGATTCAGAATTTCCTAGTTTGGGACTAGATCGGTGTGTGTGTCCAGAATATTATTATTATTGTTAATCTTGCCCATCAACACGTTTAAACAATATCTTTATTTAGGCAGCGTGTTATATATCTACAGCGTAACCCTGTACTCCAATCCCAAGACAATAACGTGTCGTGATAAACTGCTCTTATCACGAACTCTCAATACTGAAGTAATCTATATCATCTGGCAATGGGATTAATCGATCAATGTAGATTGAAGCGCGGTAGTGGCATTTGTGAGCTCTATTCGCTTGTTGCCAAGTACTTTATACATTTTCATATAGGTCAGTTAGTTTGATCATATAATTTATACATAGTATAGTTAGAGATATTTTTTTAATATTTTGGACACTTTTTCACACACATTGATCTAGTCCCAAACTAGGATTCCCTATATCTTAGGTACTAGACAACGATATACATATTTATATAGATAAATACTATACATAAATAAATAAATACATCCATGACTCGGAACAAGCATTTGTGCTCATCACACAAATGTTTGACCCCACCAGGATTCGAACACGGGACTCATTGGCACAGAAAGCAGTGTCACTGCCCACTGCACCAATGAGTCGTCAATATAGTTGCCGTGTGGCGCCGGCGTTTTAATAGCGTCACGCCATCTCGTCCCGTGGACGCTGTGAGGACCAGCTGAGGGTTGCAGCAGCGTTATCCTGTTATTTACTCAAAATCTGCTGCGACCTCCGAGACGGCTGCCGAGCGTGGAGACGTCCAGCGTATATTTACATCTCGGGCAAGTAAAACATCTTAAAAAAAATATCGTAAAAACAAAAACCCGACTGCGTGAAACATGTAATTTTTTATGATTTTGATGTGCCCAGCGTCATTCTCACAGTTAAGACGAATCTAACGACACCTCTCGAGCTAAAATCCATTAAATTGTTTAGGCTACAGAGTGGCCAAAGAAATATTCATACATAGCTACACACCCTCGAAAAACATAACCCTCCTTCTGGCGCAGTCGGGTAATAATCTTAGCTTCACGCGGGCATACACACTATTATATGATATCATAATCTAACTGCGACACGTTTCAACTAACAGTCATCTTTATCATTTTTTATTTTCATTGTTAGTCCGTGCATATTCACTGCTGGCCATGGGCCTCCCCCATAAAATAGAAGGATGTGCCGTGACCCCCCACTCTTGGCATGTGTTCGTTGAGTCACAGGACAGCGCTACTACCCATTATCCTGTTACATCTCTGAACTGGTTCTCTCATCACCCACGGGTAGTGACGCTATAATTATGTCGGCGCCTCGCGGGTTAATAATAAAATTACAACAAATATAACAAAAAAAAAAACGAAAACCAAGGTTTCATTTATTTTTGTGTCAAAGTTAAACTTCAAAACCTGACGCTATCTATCACCCGTCATTCAAACGCGACTGAACCATTTCACACTGTAATATTATATGGTGTTATCCGTAATATGGATGTGCTTCCTAATTTTATTGTTTACTAGCTTCTGCCCGCGGTTGCGCCCGCGTGAATGTCGTTTTTCCGCTATATGGGAAGTCTCGACACAATCACAGATTTATATAAAAAGCCTTATAACCACTTTTACTTGGCCTCTAGTACCTTAACGGCGGCTACTAAAACAGGGATCAAGCTGTATCTTCAATTTTACTGTACCGATTTTGGTGAAACATGATGAATTATTAGTTTTGTTTTACTGTTCTTATTTAGAAATGATAAGTGACTCTTTTTTGGTTGTGGTGAGGAATAAACGTTATATTAAGTTGGAATAGTACCTTTAAGATTGTAATCTTTTACTCCACGGGAGACTCGACGGGGGTCTACGTTGGTGTACGCAAATTTCCATAGTTAGATCTAATCTTCACATTTTTTGTCGAGTTTTGGGAACATGGTAGAAATGTAGCTGCAGGGGGTCCACCAGAACCAGCTAAATTTTGAATGTTGTCTATGAGAAAAAAGTCTGGGAACCTCTGGTATAGACGATATTCTTATCGCAAAGTTCCTATATTTTCGTACTCACTTAAACACACAGAAACCTCCTTTAATGTGTTCAATATATTTGTATTGAATGGATAAAAAGGTTGGATAAAAAGTGTAATGACTGATCAGTTCCATGGCAGTGACTCTGTTTTCTATGCCAATTGGCTCCAGTTTCTCATCCTGGTAGACACGAACTTTGTGTGATGAGCACAAACATTTGTACCCGAATCGTGGCTGTTGATATATGTATGTATTAGCATTTATTTATATAAGTATGTATATCGTGGTCTAGTACCCAAGGCACTGGGAATGCTAATTTCGGGCTGTGTCAGTGTATGTGAAAATGGTGTTCACCTTTTTTTCATCATCATCACCTCGTAGCAGTCCACTGGGTCTCCTCCTTATTTGCCATAATGTCCTCGCTTGGCAGGCGTAGTAGAGATCGCAGTGGGTTGTGACTGAATAGCATGAAAACGCTGTTGCCCATTATCCTGGTACACCCCTCAGCTGGTTTCCACAGCATCCACTGGAAGAGATGAAGTGAGGCTATTATTGTGCCAGCGTCACGCGGCGTATAGTCCCTACAATGTTATTTATGAACACATTTATATTGAATACAATAGTAGTCTTATTTCTGAGTGATGTGCGACATTGTAACGAACGTGCACAGTTAAATGTGTAACTACAGATAAACAGGTTTGTTTTTATGAAGATTACATTTTCACGTTACGGTGTAAAACAAAGGCTCACTTAAGGTCGGTGCTAGAGGCATTACTAATAATAAATAGTCGCCGTGTCTACTGAAATATCGCCTTGTGGACTCGCCGATGCTGCTTTGAGAAGTAAACAGATGAAAAATATTGATCTTATCTTTTATCTATGTAAGGGGACACGTACAACAGCTGAGTGTCCCAATAGTCAACCTCACCGGCTCGCAGTGCAACCTGCCGATTAACCAACGTGACTCTGGCGACCGATCGACGGCGGTATAACCATCCAAATGAAGTCGCTTTAAATACCTCCTGGCCGGGGATGGGCAGCCGCGTCACCGGCGCCATACGACCGGCTCTGCGATCTCCAACCCGCTGGAAGATTATGGCAACACCCCTTTAATGATAGACACACAAAAACCACGGCGCCCAGTCCCCGGTGACCTCGCTATTCCTGACTCTGGCAGCGGTCGTGGTAACGGCGGGGCAGGGGGTGCCTTAGCATCTTATCGGGGGATCTTAATCCCCGGGGGTATCGTGCTGCCAAAACCGAAGACGCTTGGCCCTGGCAACCTACATTGTACGTACTATGCGGACAGACGAGATGTTAATATGCTATTTTAGTGTGGCACTGCTTATAGAATAAGAGTTAACGCCTACGGGTCTAGTCACTCCGAAATTCTTGCAGTTATTTTAAAAGCATACGGATTTTAAAAGAGTAGAAGTTTGTGTAAACTTTAAAAGTCATGAAGTATCTTACAGAATTTACATACATACATATACTCACGCCGATATCCCATAAGGGTATGTAGAGACCATAGTATCTACATACATACATCATACTACATACATACATACAGTCACGCCTCCTTCCCATTGGGGTAGGCGGAGATCACTTCTTTCCACCTGCTACAATCGTTTAATATAGCAAAGTGGTTATCTTCAGCCCACATTTCGCCTCCGCT
>WUAW01014926.1:46293-59758 GCA_017165845.1 Thaumetopoea pityocampa | reverse complement strand
CGTGTCGGGTGGCGAACCACGACGCCGCCATTTTATAAGGTTCAAAAGTGTTAAAGTTCCTCATTGCGTTCGCACGGCTTTTAACTTACAGATTCCGGCTTACAGTTTTTTTTTATAAATGAAGCCTAATTCATTTTTAATTAACTTATTAAGGATCATTATTAATTATTATCTACTCTACTGTGTCACAATAGGGCCTGCAGAAATATTACAACTAATACAATGTAACGGTCCTGTGCCGTCGCCGCGATACCTCGTACAAACTACCCGCGATACCGCCGCCCGCATAGTTCTGGCGACGTCAAATCACGCTGAACGTTTTAATTGTGTGATGAGCAGCGCACTCACCATCAATCAACTGATTTTTGTATCTGCGGCTTCGTCTGAACATGCGGCGCAGTGGTGATAACTAATGATTCATATCCAATGATTTTCATTGGATTTACGTCTAGACTTTCTTCATCCAGCTTTATCCTGACATAAGTCAAATTCAGGTCAGGGAGTACTTAGCCTTTTAGCCTGTCCGGCAAATAGACTTAAGTGTATGGGTAAGCGACCCCGACCCCCCGAGCTACTACTGTCTCTTCCTATTCCTTCCGAGATAGTAGTATCCTATATCCTATACTCCTTTTCCCAAATTTTATATTCAGTGTTTTCTGCCTTTTCGTGGGAACGCAATGAGGACCTTTAACAATTTTGAACCTTATAAAATGGTGGCGTCGTGGTTCGCCATTCGACATGTCTCGTTTTCCACGGGGGCGAAAAGTGGACTACGGATAGCCACTTTGCTCGTAGCAAGTGGAAAGAAATGCTCTCTGCCTAACCCACTTCTTCGGTAGTACAATGGGCAGTATCTCCACCTGTAACGCGGTAGACCGGGCTTCGATTCCCGGAGAACCGCCGGAGAAAAAAGCGTGACTGTATGTATGTATGTAAGTCAGACTAATTCAATATGGGATGCAGTCGTTTTGGCATAATTGTCCAGATATCTATATACCTGCATATTTAAAAGGATTACTAACATTTCCAAACCAGTTTGATTTCAACTGTCCTTTATACTTTACCAGTTTGCCAACATAGTGTTTTATTAGTAAACAAAATTGTCACTATAATTGAGATAAGATGGAGGATAATTATTCTTCAAAATTAACGAGCCTCACACTGTATAATCCTTGACCTAACGTACCCGTTTCATATTGGTAGGGATGAGAGGGCTGCTTCAGTTAAGTACTTTTTAAATGTAATAGCTATGAAAATGTCCAATTTATTGTTTTTTGTAATTTACACATGATAACATAGGCATCTTACAGAGACATTCGACATTGAAATATAATCATATATAGAGTAGGCGCATCGAACCCCGTGTCCCACGCGGCTGCGGCGGTACCCCCATAATACTTAGTGTCATTTGAAACATTCACTGTTATCGGTTACTATAACATTGAATGAAACTCATAAGTAGTGTAAATTTAATGGCGCTTACGACCTTCAGTATACCTTGATTTTATGTTGTCCAACAACGTTCGCGATGACGTGCAGCAGGTGACGTAAACCCGTACAGCGCACCAAGCGGATACCAGGGGAACTAAAATCGACTTGTAAATTTTATACGTCACGTAGGTACTTTGCTTGACGACGGTGGTAATTCTGCTGCAACAGAACTTAACTAAATATAGACTCGTCCTATCTTTTTCTAATGCTAAACCGAGATAGCAACAATTTTGGCGCTGTCAGGTTTGACACGACAAAATTAAGAAATTTAGTCGTGACCTCGGAACATGTCGACTAAAGTAACGCAAAACGCAACATTTTTTGTGCCTTTTGACAGAAATGCAAGTTGGTACTCACTAAAAATATTTGCTATCTCGTTTTGACGTTTGGCATTAAAAAAAGATAGGGAGTCTAAATTTAGTTAGGTTGTGTTATGGCAGAATATAACCAATATAACGTAGTTAGACGAATCGCGTCCACACCGAAAGATTGGAGTTTACACGCAGGGTAGTGTTGTATATTTTGACACTATGCGTATCGACGTCTGAAAAGTAATAGGGTGTAAGTGACAAAAACCAAATTGTTCAGGAGAGCAGCTTAAAGTTTGAAATCGTAAAACAATGAACATAACTTTTTTTATTTATTGTCATATCATGAGAATGGAAACAGCTCTAGAATCAAGAAAAATAAAAGCATTAATTGGCAAAGCGTTTACTTATTTGATTCGACGTTGTCTTATGTAGTTTTATGCCGCTTAGATAAATTGATCTTGATTAAATCAATCAATTGCTTGAGCNNNNGGGCATAAGTGACAAAAAAGTCATTGTAGAGCCATGGGAGTAAGCGCATTCGAAAAAGCGGACAATTTTAAATAGGATGGCATATATAACTCATTTACGACCAAAATGTCCCTTATGCCCTATTACAATCCAACGGTCGTTATGTAGTTAATCACAACGAAATTACGGTACTGGCTAGCAGGGACTGGGACTACATTTTTGTTTTAGGCATCGCATCTAGTACCTGGTAGGTACTTTAATCTCATTGGTATTCTTCTAAGGAATAAAAATAATATTTTTTTTATAATTATTTACGTAATTATACATATTAGGGTAAAATCCCCAAAGAACGTAGTTATAACACAACAGAATTTATAACACGCGATAACACATTCAAAAAGTGTTACACACTGGATGAGTTTTAATGTGTGTAGATTATTTAATGTTATAAATAGTATTATTTAATGTTATAAAATTGTTAAATGTTAAATTTTGTAAAAAAAGATATTAAACAAAAAACTACTCAGCTCGACTAATTCAGGGCTTCTGAAACCAAATCCGTCGATGTTTGTTTGTTTGTTCGAGCTTCACGCAAATATCGCCGGATTGATATTGGTTAAACTGTTATAGTCTAACCAAAAGGTACTCTTCCGACTTAAATAAATCGGTTCAGTAGAGTTGAAGATACAGCTTAATCACTGTTTTAGTAGCCACCGTTAAGGTACGAGCGTTCAAGTAAAAGTGATTCTAAGGCTTTTTATATTATAATGGTTTTGGTATTTCCCATGTAGCGGAAAACCGACGTTCACGTGGGCGGAGCCGCGAGCAAAAGCTAGTATGAAATATAGTTATTATTTTCCTATATATTAAAAATGACATCGGTTACAATCACCCATATAATGGTAGGTGGATACTTACTAAATACTTATTCGGTCGAAAAGATTTTTCGCTCGGTTTTAGTTCTTGACAATTTTGTTGCTACTAGAATTAATCTCCAGTTGTCGTGATCCACAATCTGCGATTTGTTTATCAGAACTGACACGTGTCCGTTTATGTCGTGTAATAAGCTGTATTGGAGACGGATTAGGGTTGTCAGTTGCTCTCGCCCTAAGGATTTGCTCGCTTATTGGAAGTACAACTGACTATAATCTGATTGGAAACGTAATTATTGCACGTAATTATGAGATTACGAATATTTTATCCAGTTTTGCACAACTCAATGCAAAGAAAAAATAAAATTTTTTTGTTCGTAAAGCACTCTCTAATAAGAATGCTTTACCAACGAAAAATTTTTTGCGCCTCATTTCGCCAACTATAATATTTTCACTGATATTTCTTTGTTAGTTCACGGAACTTATAATTTGCAAACTTTTTTATAGATAATTCAATGGAGATTTTTATACAATTTCTAAAAAGTGATTTAGTATTACGGATGCGAAAAAATTATTAAAATAATTCGATAAATCTTTCCTGTCAATCAATAGACGAAAGCTCTGAGATAACACGATAACTTGAGATGAAACCCATTAATTAAATCATATTTTTTTTAAAGATCCGTCTTGTCACGGTGAAGATCTGTATTGAAAGTTGTAAAATAGCCGATTATGCTGTTAATTGCTGTTTATATATCTGAAAGCTTTGACAACTATTCCTCTTCAGACCAAGAATTTTACAAGTTAAATAAAGATAAAGCAAAAAATTCTGAGAGACCCCACTCATTCTGAGAAGAGAATCATGCCCTGCAGTGGGATAGTATATGGGTTGATGATGATGAAAGTAATAAATGACGTGCATCGTTAATGCTATTTATTGCTTTCTCTTTATTATACGCAATAGGCAAGTAGCTGGCATCGTTTAAATGGGCCATAATGCAGACTATGACCAAGCCCGCAGCCGAAACAAGTTAAATTGCTTACTACCGGTGATTCAATCTACATATTATAGAACAGCAATAACACATAACAGCAATAACGTTAAAAGGATAATACAAAAAATGGCTACACTTGCAAAAAAAAATTACGCATTAGCTTCCGTCCGATAAAGAGAAACTGTAAGTGTAGCCGCCTGTGGGAAAGAAACATGAAATCCGCCGCCCGCGTGAATGTGTTCAATATCAATCTAATATAAATTAGACTCGTGGCAGCCCTGCCCAGTGCTTAAGTACTAAACGTATCGTAAAACCATCAATCACGACGATATCGCTGCAGATACTGTACACACTACGCGCCAGCCCTATCATATCTACGCTCTAAAATGCCTGTAATTTTTGATTCTGAATGCTAATTTACACTTTATCAAAATCACTCCTCTAATTTGTACTATTAGCATTTTATCTATAAATTTAAATTAACAAAATATTACATCATAGATCATTGATAAATATAATACATCAAAATTTGCTCAAAGCTAGGAGCGGAGTGTGGAGAGCTAGGCGCAGTATTTCATTGCGTGACATAATTCGAAATGGACCAAGATTACAGACATGGCTCATAGAATTGGCAAGTTGAATTGGCAATGAGCAGACCAGCATGCGAAATTGAAAAGAAAAAGGAAAGAAAACTAGTGAAGAAAAGTTTTCAAGATACCATGGGCACGGGTTAAAGAACAACGTAAGCATAAGCAGGCCTTCGACCGACTATTGGGCTGTTAATTGTAATGCTCCTTGGGATAACCTGTGTCCAGTAGTATATATCTTCAGATTGATGATAACGAATGAGGTCAAGTAACACATATTAGGTAACGTTAGGTGTCATAGTGCGGCATAGTGGCGGAGATTGTGGGTTCAAAATGAATTGCAACTATACGTATTTACATGGGTAAACTACTCTGATCTTACCTCTTTGTTAGAAATTCTCTTAGTCTTACAGTCAGTCTGTCAGTCAAAATCTCCTCCAGTTTACGTTCCAATTTGAATAATGTATTAAACAAGAGGTTAAGAGCTTAATATATGGTATCACCGACAAGCTGCTCTCACAGATTACCGATATATTCTTTTTTGGGTATTAATGTAATATTTTTTTGTGAGAAATAAATTTAAAAAGAATCGTACAAATTAAATTGATAAATTTTCAAATAATAAACTAAAACCGAGGAAATCCTTGATTCGAACGCAGTGTAATTATAACTAACATAACAATACACATCATAATCAAAACATATATATTTTTTAAATTCAATAGAGAGGTACATAGATTTGAATCCAAGGATGGACATGGCTGTGAAGAATTGTCTTTGCCATTTTACTTAATGTAGGCGATACAGCAGCGGGTTGCGTCAGTCCAGTCTACGCGAACATATGATTGATGTTTTAATCCACAATTACAGTTAATTAGTGATACACGTGACGGAACCATACCGCTATGACAGACAAACTACATATTTGAATTAAGATAAAATGCCAAAATAAAACATTTTAATTATGTTGTCATAAAACAAAAACTAAATATTTAACAGTGCAGCATTAAATAAATGTTATAATCATTGTTAAGTAAAACGACAGTCGTAATCTTCACGAGCTATCTGAAATTACTTTTTAAATCTAAATTGCTATTTACTCCTAGATTTTCCTTGATTATAGTATACAAATTCTTTAATTTTTTTATGTACATTATCAAAACAGTCATGAAACACTGATGCTTTGCAGTGACGAACATATATTAAAAGTTTATTTTGGTCTCTAGATAACTTACTTGTAAATCGATTCCTATAGAGCTATCGGTGCAAACTATTTAGTACGGGTCATTGTGGCATGGGAGACATGTTTTCAATAACGAATTACTTAAAGATGACAGTTTAAACGTTTAAATACATTCAAGGGCACTTAAGATTTCTGCTGTGGTCAAACTGCAATAGACAAGTTGATTTGAAAATCAGAGTGGGTTGTTTAATTATTGTTGAGAGGAATTAGGCTCTTATTACTAATCAAATGAAAGGATAAAAAAATTACATATCATAAATATCTTATCAATTTGAAAGTAGGCTAGGCACTGAAATCACATGCTATCTGTATTGATAAATGCACTTTCACGTATACTTACATACAGATTCTCCTCACAGAATCATTCATACTAACGTAAAATATAATATTAAAATTATTAATGGAAATGCACGAAAAAATTTCCCTTCATAATCAAAGTAGTAAGCAATGAATGACTGCCAATTAAAACTTGTCAAACACTGCCTAGTATAAAACACGTAGTAATTAGAAAATCTAAACAAGGAACGATACGGCCATATTAAGAAAGCCCGACTGAATTCCTTTGACGTTACATTAAATATTTGATCGTGTAATAGTGATAAACCTTATCAAAATCTTAACAGCCTGGGACGTATACATCATCATACATCATCCATTTTGACGCCACTGAGATCTGATTCAGTGTGCCATTTCGATAAAAACTGTCGCTAGGTTAAGTTCTGTCTTCAATATATTTTTAAATGTTATTACGTAACACAATAAGCTCTCGTATCAAGTCTAGGCACCACAAATATAATTCTCTTCGTTTGTTGTATTTACTTTATCATCATATTATTTCAAATCATTATCTCGAGTTTATTATTTATTTTTCTCAAATGCTATTTATGTTTTAATATGTTCTAAGCAGTGTCGTTTCGCATGCACAAATAATCTAAATATCTTTTGATAATTTAACTACTTACAGTTGCATCGACAATTTTATGATTGCATTTGGCAAAGAGCGACTCGATTAACGATAACATAATCATTTTAGCAACGCAAAAGTATTCGGTACAACAGTGAGTGTGATTTCTATCAGTATTAATGAACTCAAGTGTGTTAAATTAAAAATGTGTTTCAAACGGAAAAGTGGACGATACAAGTGATTATGTCAGTGAGGTGACCAGAGTGGCGGCCTTTTGGCTGTGCTGCGACAATCAACAACATTCCACTATTAAAAATTTTATCCCAGGGCCCCGTGGATAACAGCAAGGATATCTGCAAAATGACCAAGGGCCCTCGGAAAGTGAAGCTAGTCATTGTTGTCAACAATAAGAAAGAGTAAGTAAAATTTATTAATCACATTTCGTAAGTCTAATAGGTAAACTTAACTCAAAAATGAACTTAAACCTCGGGGAATCGCCAAAAAATATGATTCGCAATAATGAGTCGTCAATAATTTAAGTTTCTTGTTCGAAGCTGCAGTCTCGATAAAGATTACAATCAAGGTCATAACTTAACTGATGTAGGAGATAGCAGGGCAAAAAGAGAAAAATTAAAAAATTGTTGAGTACAAAAAAAGTAGGAAATAACTAAACGAATTCTGATAACTAATACATATTGTTTTGTACTCGAAATATTTACAAATAATGTAAAATCTGAAAATATTACTTTCCATTTTATTTATTTATTGAGGACATAAAAAAGTAGTTATTACAACTTGAAATATTTAAAAAAATGACTAGAGCAACGTCCTAAATTATATTGTTTTTTTTTTCTTGAATTACCAAAACAAAATTTTAAAACAACATTTTATACTTTAAGTTCTTTTTGCGAACTTGTCCAATTTTTTTGCGATTGCCCAAATTATTCGTTTGTTAAGTATATTTTTAACCGTCGTATTTATTATCTATTATTTGTTTCGATTTATTGAAATGTGCTTGGTAAAGCGTGTATATTTTTATCATCAAATGCTCGGCATTGCTCCAAGCTGACTTATTGCGGGATTTATCGACATCATTACAGAACAATACTTAAAGTTATAATACATAAATCCCCATTTGGTATACGTATCAGTTACATGTAATGCGACAATTGTGAACGAGCAGGTGGTCACTGCACATTAGGAGAACCTAAACAAATTAGGGATGGTAAACCCGTTCAGGTGATAAACGAGTCTTGCGATCAAGAACTTCAAGAGGCACCACTAGATTTCTTTAAAATTATACGTACAGTTTATATACACCCATCTCTGTACATATATATAGAGGCTATCTGAGAAAAACGAAAAGTTCATGATGACTGCTTGCCTGCAAATGTGCCAGCCTCGATCTTCTTAACGAAGGGTTGGATGCTACATATCTGACATGATGCTTGTCCCCCAGATCATTATGAGAACGTAGTGCTGTCAATTATACTGTTTGTAGATTTAATTCTAAAAAAGTAGCAAATTAAATACGCTCATCATTAAATCCGGTCATTCTTGCTGTCATAGTGGCCGGATACAAACGATTTTATACCTATTATAGAGGGCAATTAAGTTGATATTGCGATTGCATTAGCATATAATGGGTTGTGTCTGTTCATTCATGGTTACAATTCACAATTTAGTTTTTATCGTACCACGTAAAGTAATTTATAATGTTGTTGTCTTCGCGTGTTAATTTGAAAGACGGAAGATTTCAGTCCACAGTTATTGAGACCAGTTCTGGGGATTTCTTGGATCGTATAGAGATACTCTGAGCATAACTGTTTGGCACGGCAATCAGTCGTAAGGCTACAAACAGATTTCAGTGCCTATTATCATGTAGACGAAGAGACCAAAAGAGACCTCTACTTTCCATTGAGATAACTTCTTTCAATCTCTTTAGACTAGGAAGGGCTTAAAACCTGTAAAGGCAAATGATTGCGAGAAATAGATAGACGCTTTATATATTTGCTTTTGTATCTAGAGAGATACTACTACTAGTAGTACTACTTTTGTATCTAGAGTATGGAACACTTAATTAGTTTGCTATAATTGCCTGGAAAAGGTCGCTTTTAGCGATAAGGCCGCTCATTGTAACACTCTTCGTATTTGTTTTTTCTTCTTAATTGTTTTTGATGTGTCAATAAAGAGTAATCTATATATTATCTACTTCTGAGATATTCATATATTTCGACAATTTTATTAAAGCTTAAGGTTTTTAAAACTTTCGAATCGTCATTGATTCCTCGTGATTCAACTAATCTGTTTTGAATTCTGCATAGGACTACAGCTTACACGGCATGTAGTAACTAAGAACTTTGCGGTGGTTTTCATTGATACGGTAGAGAGATTTCGGAAGGTAATGTGAATATCCTACCGATGCCCCTCATTGTCTCACTCTTGTGCGCACCCCTCGAAAGGGAACTTTAGGCTTGCTGTTCTTGCACCTTTGCACCTTGAGGTGTTTATAACGGCATGGGCCACGCCTGCCGCCGACCTCCCTTAGGATCGCACATGTAGCCGCTTAGATTTTTCGCACCTTACTTCCGCGATCCCAAAATTCCTGTACTAGATCCGATCCAACTATAATCGAATCACAAAACCAAAACGTAGTTTTTTGAATTTCATTGCTATTCATTGGAATAATTATCGCAATCTTTTTATAAACGCATTATATGTGGGCTAAAATCTGTGTCTAGGTTGACACGCAGGGTCGACCCCGCCATAAACGATATTAGTATTGTTAAATACTTGAGGTATGTACGAATATGTGCTCAGTTTTATGCTCTCACTACTTTTACCCCCAACTATGATCAGAGTCGTGCATGTGCACGCACATTTCGCGAAGATGTTGCCGAAAGAACCGTGGATCGATCTCATAATCTCGAGAATACCACTCAATAACTTGACTACTCTAATATTACCGCTTTATATGTTTCAGCTTTTTTTAATATATTTTCTAACCTTTATCGGTAATCTTGTACAAATTTTTAAATTTCACTTTAAAAGCTTTAATCCCATTTTATTATCGAATATGTTAAGTGGCTGAAAATAAATTGCAATCGCTCGAAAATGTTTATTATAATTTACCTAAATATTATATACTTATCCTTTTCCTACTCTTTTTTACCATATTCAAGGCAGTACTTAAATACAATCCTACCAATGGTAAGTGGCGATAACCTAGGGTTGTAAAACGTACTAGCTTAATAAAAACCTATTCACATATATTTTTTTCTTAAAGACACCTACATTACAAGCAAATGGAAATACTGACGCAGGAAGACTATTTCAGTCTTTCGCTGCACGTATTATGAACGTAGAATCAAATCGCTTCGTACGGGTGGAAGGGATGTCTACGAGGTAGGGGTACTTTTCTTCGTACTTGTCCGGTTCCTCTTCGCTCACTTTGTATTTTTTTTATCAAAATTCACCTTCTTACTTAATCAATTTTGCTCCATCTTTAACATCCTCAGTATGAGCCCATTAGCTTCCATGTCTTGGCATATAACATACAACCAGCATCTCATAGGGCGGCCCCGAAGTCGTATCTAAAGGGCGTCCATGTGATAGCATTTTCTACTGCCAGTTGCCAAACCACATCAATTGGCCCTCCTAGAATTTGTCTCCATATCACGGACACCAAGACTGCCTTAGACATATAAAGTAAGTATATGGTTTACCACATAACGCCACTCGCACACTCCGTGACGCAGACTCACCCAAAAGACTTATCAGGCTTACATTCATCATATCAATCACCGTAACGATAACAAGAATTGTACACAAAATATGGCGAATTAAAGTCATAACATTACGGTAACATATTAAAGTAGCCAGGTTTAATTAAAATCATAGATTAGATAGATATCTTGTTTCACCTACATTATTTCAAGGATTTAGATAGATAAAATATAATGATAATAATAATCATCCCAGACTATCAAACGATCATCGTGACAGGTTTGCTAGAGATAAACATATAGCAAAACGACGGCACTGTAAAGGACTGGCAAATTCCAAACGCTGCATTGGCGGATGGAGTGCCCACGATAGTCATAAACTACTCGGACTCACAGAAAGAACGCTTACAGGTCAGTTTGGCACAAAAAGGCACTTTTACAGAACAAGTTTGTGCAGCAGCATGATATGTAGGTATACATAAATGGAAACTATGAAACACATGTTGTGCCGCCGTGTTACATTGGTCGGAAAGTGAAAAGATCTTTTAGGTCTGACGTACTCTCAAACTTAGACTTCAGACCTTTATTCAAGCTATTTACACTAAAGCTAGCTAGAAATGAAACACAAAAGATCCCACGGCAATGAGAGAGGAAAATTTTTAAAGAAAATAAGCCCAGTATCGTATATAACACGGTCTCTTTTATCTCTATCCGGCCAAGTACTTACTTGATAGTATTTTTACGTCATAAACGTTTCCCTTGAAATGTTACACGAAATTGTTTCAGTGTCACTTCAAAATAAGAAACCCAACTGAATAAAATTAAATAAAACTAATATGAAAATTCAGAGAGTTTGCATTTGTTAAATTAATCTTGTCTCCTCTAAATTCAAATCGAATATTCCAATAGCAGATCTAAAATCTTATTCCCTGGTTGCTTTGGTACGAATACTGTTATAGTCATTGACTGAAATTAAAAGTTCGCAATTGCAAACGCGGAAGTTTCACGGCAGAATGATCAGGTCACACTCTCACAGCGATTCGAAACGTCCTTGACTAAAGGAAGACCGTAATTTAACGTGGACGGTGAAGGTCGGCGAGTGGTGCAAGCCATACGAGAGCAGCTCATATTCAGTGTTTTAATTCTTATGTCAGACGAGGAAAACAGAACTTGTTTTCCTCGTCTAAAAGTTTTTAGTTTGTACGATATTCATATCCTCTTTAAAAATCTAAAACTGACGCGTTTTTTTTTAATAACATCTTTCGATTCATTCTCATCTCTCCTTCGGTGCCAATTTAATTGGTTTTGACTATTCGTTACACCGTTTCGTGTACTCTACTTTTTTTCACGTCTCCTATTGTTCCTTCTTATTTAACGATTTGATTACTCGTATCCCAAGCACGACAAAAACCTTCGCTCTACTAATCTAATCCATCGGTGGTAAATACAAATTTATTTCCTTCCGTGTTGCTTAGAGTTATATTATTCGGTATGTTTGTATATTGTTAGTTTTTATCATTCCAACTACTTTATTCTCAATAATGTCGAAAAGTAGACTGATACAGAAGGCCCCAGGCAAGATTAGCTTTGCATATCCTGAATAAAGTTTATATAAATAAATAAAGGAAAATAAATGACTTAATATTTTTCTTTCTTCAGTCTTAGATCGTCAAAAAAAAATCTTACATGAAACTCTCTAATTACTTGCGATCCAAATTAATAAAATAATGTTCACATATGCAACATGAGTTTAATGTGAACGGGCAGCAATTTAAGATAAAGTTGTCTCTGATATGACTAAAATGAATTTATTGTCCAATCAGAGACATTATCATAACGTAATTATTTTTCAGATACTAGAATAAGTTTAATGTATACATCTACAATAAAATACAAAATCCAGTTATTTTTAGGGTGCGAGGATGAGTTTAACATCCGTTTCAGCAACATTAGACGAAGCACGTTAGTTTTGAGGTCCAAGAATGAGCTTAGTGTACACATGCAGCAAACTGTGATTTCATTTGTAATATTAATATCTATTTAACTACATTAATGCCACTGAATATGTTTCACGTGCATCAATTCAAGTTATGACGTGTTCAGCGTTGACTCACTCTGTGCTCCTCCGTCGAATTATAAAAGTCTTATAATCTTCATCTTATCTTGTTTCCCGAATAATTTGAGTATTATTGTTTTATGTGTACGCACCTATTTAAACTGGAATTTTCTAGGATTTTGGAAATAACGGTGTTTAACCTTAATTACCTGTAGCTACTTACCATTTTCATGGTTTCCTCACGAAGTTTCCTTCTCCGTGAAGTGCATTGGTGTCCACGATGTAAACTGTTGTTTGCGCTGTGTAGTAAGTGGAAGCAAGTGCAGTATTTTCCGTGCAAGCTAGTTAGTGTCTCGCTTTGATGTCCAGCGTGGTCGCGTGCGCTCGCTCATCAGTTGCGCCGCACACACGCCATCGGTTTAATTATCGCTAACCCGTCGTCCGTCTGTGGGAACTGAACCACCACGGAGATGTACCCACTACATTAATTTCGTTAAGTACCACTCGTTTTTTTTGTTTCAGTGATTTTAACGTTCAGTGTGTTATGTACGAATACAATTTTGTTTGTTTGTATATATGATAAAAAAGTACGTTTATTTGAAATCATTATTACGTGAGTGGCGTCAATTCAATGGTTATAACTTTATAACTGTTGCTGTCATAAGGTCTTGGTAACTAAAGCTGCAGCTTCTTTGGCGTATATCCACAATCATCGGGGAGGGATAATGTTAACTAGCCTTACACGGCTAGACACGGACCTAGAAGCGGCTAGGTAACTTTTATTCCGAAACGTTTACGGTTCATCTAGATCCT
>WUAW01014926.1:9243-24114 GCA_017165845.1 Thaumetopoea pityocampa | reverse complement strand
TTAATTTTTATATGTACTTAATATTATACATATTAAACGTAATTTAATATGTGTAACTAACTTCTAACGCTACTTATAAGTGACTGATGCGGGAGTGCCAGGCGCGTGGTAGCTAGCGCAAACTGGTTTATTCCGATTTTAGTCGCTGTGCACCGACACCATTGCAAACGCATAAATGTCTCCGAACTGATTGATGTTCTGTAGCTCTATCAGCCAACAGTAACTAGGTGTTTGAATTTTATTATATAGCAATATATGTATTTGTCAACAGGTGGTTACAGAACGCCTGATCTGTCGCCACTGTCGCGTCCGACCGGAGACCGCAAGGCGGAAGCCACGCAGAAGGCCGTCATGTCCAAACCACCTGCCTACATGCGGAATCCGCTACCCAGGTAATAAAGTTTGTTTATATTAAATCATCATCATCATAAGACCACAGACTGCTGGACGTAGGCCTCCTCCATAAAAGAGGGAAATTCATTGACTTGGCAGACATTTTGGAGATCGTATTAGATTTTAATCAAATGACAGGATAACGCTGCTGCCCATTATCCTGGTGTTTGTATCCCTTGGCTGGTTCTCACAGCGTCACGGGTAGAGATGGACGTTGCTATTATTCCGTCAGCGCCACATAACATTGCATTAAATCAGTTTATATTAAAATGTGACAATTTTAGTTACCAACTAGGGTGACTACTCAATACCGCTTTGGCTTCATCGATTTTACTTTGGTTATCTCTAGTCTATTTATATGTAAGTCTGCCATTGTAGGGAATATGGTTGTGAAGCGGGTTTCCGATAACTGTTATTCAAGCGATTACGGTCTAGCTTCATAATTGAACTACGCGTATTTTATCGTCGTACCCCGTAAATTCGCCCCCACTTCAGAGGCACGGACCTTTTCTAATCATGAGGAAGATTTAGCCGCAGTGTACCACGCTGGTCCGCTGCAGTTTGGTACACTTCGCACTTCGTTTCCTCACAGAGTTTTCGTTTTCCGTTGAGTACATTGGTGTCTGCAGCGTAGATCGTGCATGGGTTTGAAATAACCTACTGGTATTTTATATTTCAAAATAGGCGAATTGATAATTTTATGTAAATAAAACAAATACCTGTCGCCGGATGGCGCTGGAGTAATAACAGCGTCACTCTATATCTCTTCCCGTGGGTGCTGTGAGGACCAGCTGAGGGATGTACCAGTATTATGGGCAGCAATGTTATCCTGTTATTCAATCAAAATCTGCAATTTTCAGAACACCTGCCTTGCGTGGGGATTATGGCAAATCCCTTCCTTTTAAGCTAGAGGTCAATGTCCAGCAGTGGATTTTCATGGGCTGTTGTAGGGGATTATAACTCAATAAATTTTCAATCACTGAAATGATCCGCACCATAAGAATGATCTCTTTCACCCAACCTTTCGATGGACAGAAGAGCGTACTTATAGATTATATGTCAACTTTTTTGACATCACTAAGTCATGTACAGAGAAACATTTGAGTTCAAGTTTGATCGCAACACGCGCGTTTTACCAGATCGTTTCATTGAAGAGCTTAACTGCTTGCGTTACGATTTAACTTTCAGTAGCCGCGCCGCGTCCGCGGGCGCACACCTTTAAACATTGCCGCAGCCCGTTGGTGGGGTCTTACATAAATACTTTACACGGATATTTATTTATTTATTTTTTAACTGTTACGGCCCGGCTACGACTTCGTGCGACTTGCGACAGCGGCAACGGCGAGCGGCCGAAACAAATGTATCGCAACTAACGTGCCACGCCACAACGAGCCTTATCGCCGGCAGCGGCAGGGCGTGGCGTGGCACGTTAGTCGCGATACATTTGTTTCGGGCGCTCGCCCCTCGCCGTTGCCGCTGTCGCAAGTCGCACGAAGTCGTGGCCAGGCCGTTAGCCGACACATGCCTCTCGGCGCGGTGCACACGTCGCCGGCGGTTTAGTAACGAAGTATCTGGACGTGCGTGGCACGTGTTTATAGCGCAGGCGGTTAAACTATAGGAAAATAATACTTTGACAACTATTGTAAAGATTGTGTCTTGATGTTTTTTTTATATCACTGATGAATCAAACGAGAATGCAGCTCACCCGATGGTGACCACTACCACCTGTAGACATCTACCCAAGGTTCGTGGTAGATTGATTATACCTGCAGTTGCAGTCCATACATACGTAGATGCGTGCTGCTCTTGAGGAGTGTAGAGAGCCTGTAGTGCCTGTGTCTGTATGGACATACCTCGCTGTTCCAATCGAATGTATAGTCGAGTTATCCAATTCCAGCATGGACGTGCCGGCCCCGAGTGACCAAGATGTTGGCGCGGACTTCGCGACCCACGATGAATACAGCTTTCTCCCTTCGCCTGTCACCAACCCAAGCTGCGATAACGAGTAAGTTAATAACATAAAATAAAATTTTAAACACTAAGTTTAGTTAAGACTACCCAATGTTTTTGGATGAGGCTACCTCATCCAGGAACAGCGGGTAGCCATAAAATATTTACTTGAATAGACATTTGATGATTACCTATTGGTCTATTTATTAGTTAATACTTTTAAAATATATGTTTATTATTTATTATAATTATTATTGTTTTAAACCGCGTTTACGTAGTTGTACGCGCATCAGTGTAAAGGACATTGCCCAAATCCGTCCCGCTTATAAGTGTAAAAATATGACAACGAAAATATATCCATAAATCATGATATGGTTTTATAATTTTACCCACTTGACATAAACGAAATCATTTGTGGGGTTCATATTTTGTACTTAATTAAATATCTAATTGGTTTTTACTAACACGTTATCTTCTAATCAGTGCTTTCATACTTTACGAGTTTCCCCATAGTCACTTTTTGCAGATCAGAATGAAAGCAGAAGTCGAAAGTATAATATCTAATAGTCACATTTTTACGTAACTATTATTTTACTTGAGCTGATTGGAAATAAAAAGTGTTTCATACTAGTGATTAATTTAAAAGTGAAACTAGGCGGAATATGGAATTATTCTCGGTAACATAGTCAGCGAAGTCAAGTGTCATTTTGTATGTATTTTATGGCCTGGTATCCAAGACCTTTAAGCCGTGTCATCATTTTAATATATATTTTCGTCAATTTAACAATAAAAAGCCGGTGTATCTTAATTTATTGTTTCTTGAGAGTTTTTGAAAAAACGTCACTTAGCTATTTTAGTTACAGATTTAATCCAATGTTTCAATATTGTTCACGATTATTGACAGTTGATATACAAAACAACACCAATTTTACATATCAAACATCACAATTAAATAATATATAACACTAAAATAAAACTTTAAATGATTCTTCCAAAACTCTTCAAAATCGTCAAACAAACGTCGTTTACCGGTAATTGTTTCGTCACTTTTTCTGTTTCTTAAATGTTCATGTAAATACGTAGTTTGTTGTGCTAATATTTTTGTTGTTAACTCTACATTTTAAAGTCGTGTCCAGTCGAGTCTTCGGATTCCGTTATTTTATTTGAGCTAAAATATTAAACTACTTGTTTGTCCTGTTTTTCAAAACTAACTTCCAAACAGAAAAATATGACGTAAATTAACAAAAAACCCCCACAAAATAAAAGGATTATTGTTATTTCCTTCAACAGTATGATATCACTGCTTCAATGTCTCCAATTTTCGTTATCATACAAAATAATATGATACGCGACCGGAGTCTATAAAAATTTGGGCAATGTCCTTTTATATTCTCTCTTCGACGTAATCATAATATTAAACGACGAACAGACTTGAATCTATTTTTTAAATGTATTTATTTTTGGAATGTTACATACTTAATAAAATCTATTTCTATTTTAGTTTTCATTGCACTGCAGTGTTCAGTTCACTAATAAATAAAGGCCTATCTCTATTCTTTGCAACATCTTGGCTCGTTTGGTAATTTCCTCGTCGGCCTGTCGAGATATCTTCGCATCGTGTTGGATTTCCGTTCCGTTATATATAGTGTAGTTACAAAGTATTACAATTTATGTATTATTGTAATTTTTAAGTATTACAATTAAATATTATTCAATTTAAGTATTACAATTTATAATGAGTACTTGATACATAATTTGGCCACGTTAATAATAACGGTTAGTAGAAAAAACATTGAAGTTTCTATTGTAGCATTTCTTACTATGACAGAACTTTTTGAAAAATGGTTTTTGAAATAAAAAGAATATTTATTTAAAAGTTGTATTCACTAAAATATCTTATACAGACAGAGCTTATTTAAAATAGTATTTAATTAAGTACCTACTGAAATTCAATCAATCAGTTCAACCTTTTTAGTTAGTTGAGTCACGACAACTTGATACAAACATCCAGAATAGATTTTGGAGTGTGTGCAGGAATTACACGATTTAATTCCTCGATCCCCCTTTCACAATCGGACTATTAGGCGCACGGCGGGCTATCACCCCCACCTCGTAGGCTCCCTGCCACTCGTACGAAGCGGTTTGCTCCTACGTTCATAATACGTGCAGCCAAAGACTGGAGCAGTCTTCCTGCGTCAGTATTCTCGTCCTGTTATCACGTCGGTGTCTCTAAGACAAGAGTGAATAGGTTTTTATTAAGCTACTAGTACGTTTTACCACACTAGATTACATCGCCACTTACCATCAGGTGGCATTGTAGTCAAGTACTAGCTTAATTAGGGTAACATCCGAACATCTAGATTATCCTAATTATTATAAGTAACGTTTAAGTAGATGATTATAATGGCGGTTGTGTGTAGCCGGGCACCAGCGGGCGGCGAGCCGGCGAGCGCGGGGCCCGTGGCCGCGGCGCCTGCGCCGGCCGGTCCTCTGCAGCCCGTCGAAATGTCGCTCGCTAAGAAACCTCGCGCCACAGAACAGGTTACTCACTCTGACACTTCTTCTGTCTCTCTTAGCTCTCCATAGCGGGACTCGTGTGCTCATCGAGAAAAGTTACTCCTTCCTCTAGATGTCATAGATCATTAGCTTTTTGTACTGCTGGACATAGCTTCCCTCCTTCATTTTAGGGAGCACAGTTCTCGGTCCTTTGACCAATTCTCGATATCGTTGTAGGAAGGAGAACACTGAGGTCACGACAGACCAGCTGCTGACATTTTAGTGTACCTATCTGATCGATGGGCAGAAGCTGTGGAGAGCAAAGGTCTTAACCCTTTTGAACCTGCCCTTTATTGACTTCCTGAGAGACTGTTCACATGGTTAACCAGTTTCTTGGTCGAGCGAAACGTTATAATTCTTAAAAGTAACGTTATAATTCATGCTCGAAACAAATGCTGGTGTACCGCAAGGATGTATGTTATGTCCAAAGTTTTTCCTTCTGCATATTAATGACACATATTAGCAACATTCATTTTTATGTGGATGGATAGCACTGGGGATGCATTATGTACTGTTGAGCTAGTCTCTCAAACAAATACGTCGAAGAGTGCCAAAACAACATCTCTAAAGGGGTAGATCTGTGAGTGGGGAAAATTGAACTACATTTAGTTCAACCCTACAAAGACACAAGAGCCGGTTGCTCTTTTACCCCGTTTTGAGGACACGCCCCTTAAAGCCATGGCTGCAAGTGATGTCCAACTTCGACATAGGCGCACGCATATATACGCTTACGTCAGCAATTCAAAGCTTGCTCAAACGCTATGTTTTTCTAATGCTACATTCTTTCTCCCCGTCCATATTTATATTTGTTTTCATGCATTTTCGTCGCTTTCCATCATCCATCATCAGCCCGTAAACATCCACTGCTGAACATGCGCCTCCTAGCTCTCTATAGATAAAAAGGAGGAATTTACCGTAATCTCCACGCTTTGCAGGTGTTTTGGAGGTCTATCTTAATTGAATCACAGGATAACTCTGCTCCCTAATATTCTCGTGCATGCCTCGACACCAACAGGACAAGTTGGAGTGGCGTTATTATTGTGCCGGTGCCATGCAGCAATTCCTTCTCTGTCTGACCTTAATTCGGGCTGTTGTTGTCAGCCTGCCTTACGGTTCTCCAGTTCATACTTGTCTTCGCTTTTCAATTCATACTTTGTCGGCTTACCTTTTCGAAACAAATCGTTTATTTGGATAGAGGATGTTTTACTTGGTTGCCTTCTTCGACACTTAAATTTTTAAATTCTGTCGCGACGCTCATGAAAAAATACTCCTTAAAAATCATATACATATGAGGAAAATAAGGCCACGTGTCTTTAGAAAGGTTGACTAGTTGTGAGAACCAGACTAGCCAATAATGTCTACCATAAACTAACATTTTAACAATCTGTTCCATAAAATTCCTTTCCTGAAAACCTTACTTCTTAGTTTTGCTTGGCAAGTTTTTGATTCCTATGTTTGATATTTTATATTATTTTATACGCGACAATAAATAACATTGAAAAAGACCTTTCCGTGAAAACAGTACCGGAATTAATGGTAAAATGTAGTAATTAATATTTTAATATTCGGCATATAGAAGAGCGGGGACATAGTGGGGAACTAACCTCAAATCAATGAATCTCACTCTTTCGCATGCCCGCACCATAATGACGGAGACGTCATTTAACAGTACAGTACGTGCATCCTTTTTTCGTAACTTGACAATTACCCCCACTACCACATTAGAAAGTTTTTTAAACTTAAAACTGAACTGATTTATAAAATTCTTTCTATTTTAAATTATTTTAGATTACATAAATTGTTGATAAAACGAATAAAAGAATTGAGTCACTACCCTATTACCAGGTCAGCCGCTATAGATCTTAGTTTCATTGACACCGTTTAGATTAATTGTTGGCTGTTTCCGTTCGTACCTTACACGCGTTATTTTTACCACAGATCAAATTACGAAAGTAGCACTTTATTCCTGACGACCGATAACATGATAAACCTTCAAAAATAAATAATAAATAAATTTATAGTTAAAAATCAGTATTGGTTTCTCTATATCAGAGGTCCTCAAACTTTTTTGTCTTGTAGACCACTTGTGATGTTTTTCACTTTTGGGGTAGACCCCCAAAGCGTAGTTAATATAATTTTTTTGTAAATTTGTTAACTTCAGATGTGTTTTTGACAGTTGGCGTGGACCCCTTGCAGGTCACCGTCGACCCCTGGGGTTCGATGTAGAACACTTTGGGTATCAGTGCTCTATATGATTTACAGACTATATTTTTTTTCTCGAAAGTGGTTCAATTGCCTCAAATGGGACTTTTAAATGATACTATAGCTATGGCTCCTCTATCGATTAAAATTTATTTCAAGGAAATAAGCCTAGTAACTAATCTGAAGAATTACCAGATCTTAGTAATTGATTGTGCAATAAATTACAATGGGATATAAAACGTATAAATATTTTTTATAAGAAATCAGAATTCCGTGAGACAAGTGTTATTAGCTGAAAACGATTGAAAAATTACAAAATGATCCTGATAAATCTAGAACTACTATAAATATATAAAAAAGTTAAATAAATTTGTGGTTATGAGATTGGAATAGACACAAAATAGACGGTAAGGGGGCGTGGCACTCAGCATAACCATTGATATATTATAAATTAAAAGTGTTAACTCGCGACTCATTATTACCTATGAGAGGCTGTTCCGTCTGTACGTGCTAGCGTCACGGTGTGACGGTGACTACGATAGCTAATGTTAAAAATATGATTTTATTATGTACTAGCTTTTGTCCGCAGCGCCGCCCGCGTGAATGTCGGGTTTCCGCTATATGGGAAATCCCGACACAATCATAGATTTATATAAAAAGCCATAAAACCACTTTCACTTGACTTCTTGTACCTTAACGGCGGCTAATAAAACAGGAATCAAGTTGTATCTTTAATTCTACGGGACCGATTTTTGATAAATCATGCCGTAGTATTTAAGTCGGAATGTACCTTTAAGTTTAACCAAAATCTACCCGGTGGGTTTGCGTGTGAAGCCCGAACAAACAAACAAATAAACAAACATTCACGACGGATTTAGTTTCAGAAGCCCTTAATTAGTCGATTTCAGTAGTTTGTTTTGAAATAATTTTGATTTTTTAAATTTAACAATTTTATAATAGTAGTAGGTTATTTTTTTTAAATATTCCCACTAAAACATTTATGCCTGTGTCATGCCGTTATAATGACGTCTCTACATTCTAAGCAACACTGTTATTCTTAGGGGATATGTCAGAACTATGATTTGGAAACTAACGCCATGCGCTATGATCGATCGGTGTTTCAATTCACGTGATTTGTTATCAATATCAAATTGTTATTAAATATTAAAAAGACATTATGAACGTACAGATAAAAATTACACGATTTCCACGTTTTATCTATTTTAAATACATGTCGAAAAAGAACTAAAATGCCATTAGTTTCGTGTAGTGTCTACAACTCTTGTAATTGATCAAAATATCGATAATTGTGATATCGATGGTTTTATTGATATTTTTGTTTTTAATTATTAACTGATGAATATCTATTACCAAGTGATTACCATTTATAGATATTAGAAACATTCCAAACATATCTTCTGTACATTATGTATCATCTTTCTTTATATCATTATTTGCTTAATTACATAATCTTGCTTTTATTAAATAAAAACTTACAAGAAGCGATTAATGTTTGGTGGTTGGCGTGTTGTAGGAAGCGCTTTAGTCATATATGTAGCTTGACTAATCTTAATCTCAACGCAGGATGTCACAAGTCGCGTCATCTTCGAAGTGTGCAAATAACCGACGCTGACATGTGCGTTTATCAACAGGACAACGACGATGACAGCGGAGCAGAGGAGCCAGGTTCGCCTCAGGCCGGCCGCGGCGACCCGTCGAGGTTCAACATCACGCAGGTCATCAACCTGCAGATCAACACGCACAAGTGAGGGCTCCTCCTCGTCCGCCTCCAGCGGCGACCCGCGCTAGCGCGCCGGCGGCCGCCCGCGCACGCCCATGGACGCGTGAAACAAGTGAATGTTTAGAAAGCCCCGCACTCGAACTACTTGTGAGGGGAAAATACATTTAATTTGCATTTATTATATTTTATTGTGTAGGTGCCATTTTATCTGTTAGCTTTAAGTATTGTTTACCATTCATTTCGCGTACGGCGGTTCTGTGCGCGAGCCGGGCGCCGATTTTATACGTTCAATCTCATAACGCGTTATTAAATTAAAATATTATCTCTTGAAAATTTAAGAAATTGAATTGAAATAATTGATATAAAATTAATAATAATTACATTAATTAATGATGATTCATTAATATTTAAAAGATTATGGCTCAATTATGTCGCAGGGATTGTAGATTATAATTGAATTTTAATTCATAGATTAAAGAGCATTATTATAAATGGTTGTCCCTTAACAGAACCCGGACACACGGTCACATTATAATCACAGACCCTGCTTTTAAATAGGGAGGTAATGTTCGTTGTGCCTCGGTGTCTGCACAAAAGATGTTTTCTTTAACTTAACGACTCTGTACGTCTCGGTCCAAAACTGAGTCACAGAAGGAAAATGTTTAGTCATTTCCGGTGACTGCAGTTCATCGCTGTGTGGCGTTGGCCTTCCAGTCTATGCAAGTCCGGGGCCGTCCACTGCTCGCGTTGTACTTGCGCAGCTAACATCAGAACGCACACTTAACGATGGCGCCCGTGTTGTACGTGGTTGTAAGTACTGTCGCGATCGGCTGTTCCAGGTGTTGTCGAAGTGTTTCTCTCGCGCGCGGTTCCTGCTTTTAATTAGGTTAAAAATAATTATTTTTATTTCACTGGTTTAGAATGATGTACACTACCTTTAGGATTTTAGTTTAAATATGGTGTTGAATGATATGTAGAAATGTATTCTAACAATTTTGGGATTGTATATTACTATATAGATAAAGAAAAAGAGAAAAAAAATGGGTGTGTGTATACAAACCCATTTTTTTTTCTTTTTCTAAAAAATGCTATAAACGTCTTCCTCATTAAGATATAAAAAGAATATTATGTATTGTTATAAATAGATCTATGAAGATGTGATAAATAATTTAAAGTCCGATTAAAATTGTGATCTTTTTGAATAGTAAATATATATTCTAATTTAATACGAACTGAGGTGCTTTAACGATACATTTCTGATGATTTAGTATTTTATAGTAAATCACGGCCACAAGAGGGTATTGACTGTTTAAAAATCACTTCAATTTAACAATGTCATACTCTGTTATTATATAAACAACATGTTCATATTTTTCAATATTTTTGATAATTGTCAAAGAAATTTAAACATATATAACTACTTAAAATATTAACATATTAAACATATAAAGACACCACTCCATGTGGGTAGTCACGCGCTACAGTGACGTCACACGGCAGTATAAGTGTCGCTCGCCACAACACTCGCGATGACGGTCTGTTTACTGCCATGTGACGTCACTAGAGATTCATCAGATTATAGAGCGCTCACGACCACGCGCCCGAATTATAAAAGATATGCATTCGGTGTTTTTATATTATATAATACGATTTTTTGATTCATTATGATGCAAATTTTTTTAAATACTAACCTGTTAGGATTACATTGCTACTAGAAATATTTTTAGGATAACCGAATACCCAATATTTTGTAAACGGGAACCTAATAGAGCATAGATATAGCAAATTTTTATAATTATTTTGTTAGGTAAATAATTGAAAATGATTACGTGTAGAATTGGGATAGTCTTCTGTAATAGACGGTTAGATCAGCGCTGTGTGGGCCTGCGTGGGAGTTGTGTGTGTGTATGTGTGTGTGTGTGTGTGTGCGATAGCGAAATTCTTCCGAGGAAAGTATCCCATGTGATCTCACTTGATATTATGATTATAGAATTAGATATTTTTAGGATACCATTGATAAGTTCGTGTGTATGTAAACGATGGCAGCTGATGTTAGTCTCGTTGAATTGGGCGTGTTATTATAGGTAAGGCGTTATTGAGTGCAAGAGTTGTGTCACTGCAATGAATTAATAATTGTCCTTGTTCAACCAACATTGAGTCAACCAACATCAGCACGATGCAGCGCAATGAACTAAGTATCCATGCACTGTTTGATTAGTATTTGTGCACTTTGATTTTTATTATGAATATATTATATGTATAATTGTACGAATCAATTTGTGACGTCAGTAATTTTAGGATAGTTTAAAATTAAGAAAAGAAAAAAGTATCAATTTTCCGGACCAGTATGTAATGATGTAGTGTTCCGTATTGGTTTAGTTTGTGGTTCCGCTTTCAAATATGTGCCAGTGTCACTGTACTGCCGCTATGGACCATAGCGACGTTCAATAATGCTTGGTGGATTGGGAATTGAGATGGGCAATCGACAAGCGAATCGAATCAAATAAACATAATATAATATCGAATCGAATAAAAAAAATTGCTTCGACTAAAAATGTATGAGAACGATACGTCATTTGATCGATTATATCAATATAATTATATCAGTAGTGTCATGTGTGTACATTTTTGACTTAATTAATCACAGAATGGTTTGTCGATTGTCAACCGCAAGGGATGCTTGTAAACATCGTAAGTTAAAGAAATTGATAGATTTTATTTTTGCTTTATTTGTCGGTATATTTATCAATCTGTAGCCATACATTCATTCATCGATCTGTACTTGTAGGTTGCAGCTGATCAATTGCGACACAAGAGAACATAAAACTTTGCAAGAATTGTATGTTTTCTTGCATCCAATCTCCCTCACATTATATAGATTTCGATACAATTTAAAATTGAGAAGATATGCGTGTGATACATTTAAAATACGAAAACGCCGAATCGATGAGTTGAGAAGAATTGATGCTTTCATTTAACCCTTTTAGTGCTGAGCTTATTTTCACATATTTTGCATAAATTGCTAAAGAATTTTTGAAAAAAATGTACCTTATTAATGAAGTGTGCACAGAATCTTAATTATTTTCCTAAAATGTAGATGGGTGGTAATTCTTTCTGTTATATGTAAGGGACATATCAGACTACTCAAATGTATTTATTTAATTAATAAAGACACGTCCGCACCGGTCGACACCTATAATCAAACTGCGCAATAGTCGGTGTTCCGACGCTCCGCACTTTACACGCATTTATAGAGAGTCGATCTATCGACGGTTCGCGCTCTAAGGGTTAAAAAATTCATATTCAATTAACAAAATGTGAAGAGACATTGAAAGATGCTATTGTACCACCCCACAGTTGGCACGCGTTCCGCGTTGTATCATGTACTTGAACTATTGTAACTACAATTGCCCAGTTTGGGCCAACGGTACGGCGTTTATTTGTCGGTGCAGTTAATTTTTGTAAAACTTTTATAGCTGTACAAACTGTGCGATTGCTCAATTCGATGCCAGTATCTAGATAGTATAAAAAACACGTAATAATTTATTTAATAGTAATAATGGAGTTAAATAATGCTTATAACATTTCTATCGGACACGGTTGTGTTGTTTAGTTTGTATTAGTAAATAAATATAAAATACTACTCAATCGGGTATTCTCTGTGGGGCTGACATTTGGGAGGTGAATTCTCAAACCGCGTCTCGCCATTTGGAACATTTATTAATTGCTGATATTGAATCCGAGGTGTTTCTTTAAACAGAGACTTGTTTTAGATATTCTAGTTGAAGTGACTTTCCGTTCTTTCACTGACAAAATTCTTTATATTCATCGCTACTTAAATTTATGATACTTTCACGACCGATATTGGGCAGAATTGCACCAAACTCCATAAACTAAGAAAAAAAAGAAGAATAGTGATTTATGCCCTACTTAATTATGTTAATAAAGAATCTTAAAAAAGAGAACGATTGAATCAGTTAACAGATCTTTAAATGTAGTATTAATGTTCGGACGTTATATTTTCGGAGACGCCTTATTGTAGGTAGCTATAGCTGTAAGTGGTTTAATTTTCAATTTGTATTTTGGTGTGGGTGTCACCCATGGGCGCAGTGGACACGAGTAGTTGGAATAACTCGTGCGGCTCACGCGTGCGCCTCGTCCGGGTCACCGTCCCGCGGCTGTTAGGTGAATACTGCCTGTAAAATAAGACTGATAGTGCCTTACCGCCGTTGATATGGTTATCGTCTACTCAACCAGTGACACTGTGTTTTATATTTATAATGAAGTGTTCGATATAATGGCTGCCAAGGATTTTGATAGTATTCACAAGTAAATTTTCAATGTAGTAATCATATTTCTAAGAAAACTCATCTGTTTATATCGGATCTCGGTCGACGGGAGTTCGTCAGTATTATCACATAATTTCAAGTTTCGATTCTTATCATACTAATTCACGATTTGCCAGTCATTGGTTTTGATATTGTACTTTAGTTTATGTGTTTTGCTAGACTTGTGCATGAAATATATTTACAATATTAACCTCATAGGCGCGACGCGCCATTATAATGATTTCGGGGATGTCATCTTTCTGAACGACGCGTTACTATAGTGGCCCAGCTAGTACGTCACCCGGTCACCATTTGAATTAAAGGACCGTTATAACATTGTTCAATAAGGGCATTGTTCGTCACATTGTAGGTTCTACCATTTACACGTAATTTTTGTAGAGAGAAACAGCTCCGCACGACATTCAGCCGTGCCTAAGGGGTTAAAATACATTATCATAAAAAATATTTTATTTTTTAGTATGTATGTAATTTTTGCTCATATTTTTAATGAAGTGCCTACTAAATAAAAGGCTGTGAAGCACGATTTTTTTCTGTTAAAATTTCACTAGTTAATACATTATTGTTATGCTTGTATGTTTTTATTAATATTGTCAACGGTCCCAACGGTAATAATTATCACTAACTTTTCGAGATTAATCTCATCTACAGATAGTTTCACGAATTACCCGGTTACACCAAAACATGGTGATCTGTCATTCTTATAAATATTTAATTTGTAGATATTCTCGTAGATGACACTTTTTTCTAGAAAGGTCTAAGGATATTCAGAAATGGTGAATTTTGCGCAGCGTGTCATTTCGCGCAAGAAAAGGAAATTTGTATCCAAAAGGAGTGCGAAGATGAGCGCGCGGAACCCGGCTATCATTTGGAGCCGGGATCCGATCAAAAATAAACTCGATCCTGCGTCTGTTGTTATTATGTTGTAGAACAACGTTTGTGTTCCTGTATGAAATTAACTTTAAAGCGCTCTGCGCTGGTACTCGATGAACTAAAATTGGTGCACAAATTATACCGACACAACATAATCATTATAGAAATGCTACTTGTGTGTACGTATTAAGGATGCGACTGCACTACGCATACATTCTGCTTTCGATTAGTGCCGAATGTTATTTTGAAGAGAGAATTAGTTGGCGTGGAACAGCAGCGAGATGTGTACGGTACGCGCGACTGACAGCTTTGTAATCACGTTGGGTGCTAACGGTGATGTGATTTGCTTGTTTTGCTGATGCGTCCTGTATCACGTCGCGCGATGCCAGTAATCGTGTTCACCTCCACGTGCGCAAGAAGTGACACGTGACATAACTCGAAGTAAAATCGTCATTTCTGAAAAAAATTCTTGTCGCTGCTATCGCCACACCAAGGCGAGCCAGTGTACACAGAATATGCGATTATGATAAATAGAAGTTTTCATGAGGATTTGGTTCATTTTTTACTTTTTGCACGATTATTATTATGTAATATTACTGGTTTATTATTTTTATTTACAAACATACTCAGGGACATGTCAGGAATTATATCTTAATCACATAGCGTAAAGGAAACAGAGTGTAATATGTATTGTAGTTTTATTTTTTTTATTAAAGTTTTGAAGTTTGGCATTTTTATCATTTATCCTTACAAACTACAACGCATTCATTCCCATAAGTTTAACATAATAGAAACATGTGTATCAGTGGC